>CM073777.1:81485309-81627877 GCA_037158775.1 Hetaerina titia | reverse complement strand
CTTCATTCTTTTACTGGAATGGCATAGTCTAAACAGGAATCCCAATGAGTCTACCTATGGCTTACATTTAATCCTAATAGTACGGTTTGAATTTAACAAATAATAACTTTCCATCTCTTACAAAATCAAACTAAAGGGTATGTTTTTGGTTCCATTATATTTTTTTACATAAACTTCAGCAAAAATGTCCACTAGTGCCAATATCTTTCACTTCCCTCTGCAAATAGCTACCAAAACGAATAAATTGCTCTTCTGATATCTACGCTAAAATCCGCTTTGTCTAAAAGGAACAGATGCTTAATTATAGCTTAAAACTACTTCTTGATGCCATCAAGTCAAAGTTTGTCGAAAATACGCTATTGTAAACTTTCTTGATAAAAGCAAAATATTTTTCATTTATTTTAATCAATATTCTCAGGTCAAACAGTTGGATTTAAAAATTTTTGATCGAGCCTCCAATGATCTTACCCTGAACCAGCTCAAGTAAATTAAGTGCAATTTTCATAATCTGGCAAAATGTAGCTACTTGAATAGTGTTTTAACTAAGCAGCCGTAGTGAAAAGAACGAAAAATCAAGGAGGTATAAAAGTTTTACGTAGGCATGTGTGATTTTCAAGTGTCACATCACCCATCGCACACTTGTTTCAGAACTCTCTTCCGGAGACTTTCAAATTGTGTACTTATTACTTGTAAGGGGGAAATGATTTTTATTCTGGGGCACAATACCATTTCATGCACGTCGGACGATTCACGGGATACAACGAGAAACGACGTTCGGAATCATTTGTAGCACGAGTAAGAGCAACAAAAAGCTCGTGATGCCGTCCTCCTTCCTTCCCGACGGTCTCTGCACGGACGTCGAGCGAATCAGGGAGTAATGGACCATCTCAAGTGCTGAGTGAGCTGAATTCAAGACGACGCGTGACGGAGGAATTCGTGGTTTTTCGCCGGCGACGGAGGAAAAGATCTTAAAAAACATAAATAAATTAAATAAAACGCTGACTGATTTCACATTTTCTTTTTTCTTGCAGTACATAGCAGCCAAACGGTTTCGTGATTCGGCATTAATCGTGTGCGATCCTGGGATATCCAGATGCATCGGAGATTTGCGAGGGAACGCATTGAGTCACGCACCAAACTAACTCATTCCAATACCTCTTGCGCGGATTTATCACGTGATTCAAGAAATTGATATAATGGATCAAAAGGAAATGACCATGTAAGATCCATGCGCAAGGATAATTTTCATCGGTTATATTTCCGTGTCAAAAAATTGACACGGATATTGCTTGTTTAAGGAGTTAGATGAAATTTAGAAAATAATATGAATTTCACAGTACTGTGAATTTAAGTGATAATCGAAGGAAATATTTCGAGAGAAATACCAATGGACAACTACTTGGAATATTTTAAGACTGATGTGAAACAGAAAATATGTCAGAGGTTCGGAAAAATGAGACTGTTTGAAAAGAATGGAGGCATTCAGCAATCCAATATTAGGATTGAAATACTAATGAATATGCATAGTTTCAATGTTAGTATTTTTTCTATTTTATACATAATAATTTAAAAAAAATCAATTCGAGTACACTCGGTATTATTGGTGTTACACTTGGTTCTGCAACTGACAGTGAGATATGCCTCAACTAAAAAAGTTAATTCTTTGGTGCAAGAGAACATCGCACTTCCATTAAAAATATTTATTTTTGCCGATAACACCACTTACAACATGAGTTACCAAGTGGGAAAAACGGCTGTACACTTCCTTAGGTTTTAGGATAATAATCCTCCGTACATTATGATAAATAACAGCATGGTATATTTGATTTATCTTTAATACTTAGGATAAGTTTTATCTTTCATTAAAACGTCTATCAGCTCGTTTGCTTTGAATGATTTGATATAAGGAAAAATCAGTTTAAGTGGCAAATTTTTCAAACCGGTCTTTGAACACAGTTCATTAAATTGGATGTGTAGAGGGATCATTCCAAAATTTTGGCACCAGAGATAATAGGATTTGATCACATTATTATATCAACGACGAATTTGTCGTTCGCCGAGACATCGATGCGCGAGACCCACTCGGCCCTATGTGAATGCCACAATCGGAGACGGAAAGTTCGAAAACTTTCACTGCGTAGCCCCGCCGAGGGTTCATGTTTCCACTGAATGGAATCGCGAGTTTCACGGCGGTAAGCATGAACTTGTTTCATCAGTGCCGGATT
This sequence comes from Hetaerina titia, assembly GCA_037158775.1. Taxonomy (NCBI): domain Eukaryota; kingdom Metazoa; phylum Arthropoda; class Insecta; order Odonata; family Calopterygidae; genus Hetaerina; species Hetaerina titia. The sequence goes on along the minus strand of CM073777.1, from coordinate 81,625,652 downwards.
TTTAAAAAACTTTTTCCCTTTTAGGAAGTTGGTGTGTCGCGTGTGTGTGTGTGAATGTATGATGGTGTGTGGATGTGAACACCGACCTGCCGCGCTGGGGAGCATGGTCCAGGAGGCGATGGCACAATACAGCAAGACATAGCGGCACATCCTCCCGGGGATCCCAGAGGCGACAACACCACCACCACCGGCTTCCCTCCTTGAGACACCAAACGAAACGCACTCTTCACCAGCCATCCCACCACCATCTCTCGGAAGGGGACGATTTTGACTCCGTCTTCGAAGCGGAGATATATCTTTTTCCTTTTCTCTTCTCAGTGCATCGAACTAATTAATTTTATTCGCCGTTCCACAACTCGTGGAATGACACGATCGACTCCGAACAATGAACTGTGAGTCGAGTCGAAAAATATGGATGGGGGAAGCAAGACGATTTCAAACACCAAAGACACACCCCACCTCAGCCAACTCCCGAAAAACTTCCGTCGTCAATTTAAACTTTTTAAAATATTTAGGGGAAGTGTCCGCATGAAGGGAGGGGGTTAGAATCACGAATTAAACTTTCCTCAACCTTATTTTTCACCTCCCCATCTAGCTTATTACTAGCAGACACTAAAGGAAAAAGTTCCAAACTATTTCACACCTATTCCCTTTCTTTTACGAAAGATTTTTTCCCCCAAAAAAAACTATCTCCCGGTCTTCACTCTTCAGAGGAGATTGTGGGGAAAATATTTGGAATGTAATAACACACTTTGCACGCTCTAAGAAACATGCGCGAAGCAGCCAATCAAGTTCCGACGGTCTTTTTGGCCGCACTGTGCCCGGGTACGTAAACCCGAACGAAGTCTTCGGCCGTTGGGGAGCTACTACCGCTTCTGAGCTTCGGGACCGACCGCCGCTTTCCTCCCGCAAACCGTTGCTGATGACTGCATGTGGGAGATGTCGAAAGGCCCGAAGGAGCAGGCGAGGGGTCGTAGAGGGGGTTAGGGGGGTTATCGCTCTTCGCGATAGGGGAAGCGGGGTCCGACTGTGATGTGGGGATGGGGAGAGGGGGTGGGGTGGGGGACAGAAGTTCACCGCGCGGGCGCCGTATCGATTGTCCCACGGAGCAGGCGCGAGACACAGTCATCGCATGTGGTCTCCTCTCCCTCTCTCTCTCTAGTCCTGCCCCCCACACCTCCTTCTCCGGCCCTCTCATGTCCTCTCCCTCCAGATTCTTCTTTCTCACTCGCAACCGCGTTTTCCGTATCCCAGTCCACCCTCTTCATTTTTCGGCGGGCTTTGTCAAAGGGCAGGCGGTCGACGCGCTTCCCAGAGGCCTGTGGAACACGCTAGGGCATCCCCCTCGACAAGCCGGACCTTCCCACGTGGCCGTGTTTGCCTTTGGAGGCCGGGCGGGCGCCCACGCGCGCGCGGGGCGGAAGGTTGTTCTCCACGGGAGGTGTGCCATAAATTTCATCGCCCAACAGAGACGGCCTTGGCGACGTCCTCGTTCGCGTCGCCTCGTCTAGAGTCCATCAGAGGAGACCACAATACGATATTCCCTTAGGGGTACGGGCAAACAGTAATAGTAATTGGGTTTTTAGCTGTTCTAGCTCACCAATCACATTTCCTCGGTAAATTCACAACAGTTCACAACAACTTGACAGCTTCCAAATCATGTTCCATGGATCTGCACAAACCCCTTGGAGTCCATATCGCCACCAGGAAAAACTGTCAGGGAAACATAAATGAAACAGTTCATCACGTTTAAATCAAAGTTTTTCTTCCAAGGAAGACAAAGGCAAAAATAATATTGTAGGTTTTTATGAATATAATACGATATTATAAATGATTATCAATATAATTATATATATACATACATATATATATGTATATATATGTGTGTATATATATATATATATATATATATATATATATATATATATATATATATATATATATATATATATATATATATATTACAAAAATATATTATAATATAATACGAATTGGATCGCGTGCGATAAAGATGAGCTTTCCTTGTTAAACATTGTAATGATAAACTTAGTAGCGTAGGCAAAATATTAGAGCAGCTAGGCTGGGAATCACTCCCGGAGCGAAGGTAAAATTACAGATTGAAACTTCTGCATAAATTGCAAGGACGTCTCTTTAGCAGTGATGTTGGAAATGAATAATTACCCCCATCGTATTGCGGTAGGAGAGGTCATGCTAATAAAGTTGGAGAGATGAAGTGTGGAGCAGATCATATTTTCCACAAACGATAGGGGATCATAATAACATTTTTCGATCAAGGTACGGTTATGTTCGGGCAAAATTATCCTGGTGTGTATTCACCCCCTGCCGAATACTCTAGCGGTACCTTGCAGGGTATATATTTATATAAATAAATAAATATATATATATATATATATATATATATATATATATATATATATATATATATATATATATATATATATATATATATATATATATATATATATATATATATATATATATATATATTCAAACTCGAAAATCCCGCTATACGGCGAACAAATATTATTTTTCGCACATAGAAATAGACATATAAGGAAAGTGGATAGAAAAACACACAAAAGACCAACACAGGAAAGGTGGGGAAGGCGGTTTTGAGCAGATCACAAATGTAAAATTATTTCCTTATCCGGGATTTGAACCACGGACCTTCCACTTTCCGGGCGGATGCTCTACCAATATGTGCATGTATATATATATATATATATATATATATATATATATATATATATATATATATATATATATTCATGCACATTCAATGTAATAATCTGATGGACTCTTTTCAAAACAATTACTGACAATGGGACTACGACTAATGAGACCTTGATGCGACCGAACGATACTCCAGAGGGCACTCCGATTCTCCGACATTGTAATAAGGTTCTTAATAAACAGAATTACGAGATGAAAAATATCCATGTACTGACTAGAGTTTTAACATCTACTCTAAAATAGAAGGTTACACTTATCCACAGGAACCGAAAATTTGAGGACATTCACATGGAATGAGAAAAATAATGAACTTTCAGGGGAATAGTGTTTGTAATTCTGCAGTCACCATCAAGTACTTAGGAGCATCGACAGTAATATTTCAACGTAAATTCAATAATTGCAAACAATCATTTAACATAACTCCACATTATAATGTTAATGGTATGTAGAGCATCAAAATATATATTGAAACTCATAACGCAAGAGCTTGACAGTGAGATAATTAAAGACACCGACATGAGCAGCCGTAACATGTATGGAAAACTTTATGATTAAGAAGCAATAGCTCCTATATGCAATAGGTTCTTGATGAATTACAGAAATATTCATTAGATTTTCCAGTTATGTCTAGTACTCTCCGCAAATGTACTTTAAAATTATACTATGCTGCCAAAAATTATCAACTGTATATAAAAAATTTATGCTTTCCCCTATAAAGCAAAAGATGCAGAAGTATAAACAAAATTCTCATTTAATTACATTAAAACATAATTAATTAAAATTGGCAATTTTCCACAACATATATTTTGTGGAAAATTGCCAATTTTAATTAATCGTGATATTCTATCATATCACGCCTGAAACGTCTCTCTTTATTAAAACATAAGTTATGCATATTTTTATTGAGAATATAAAAACAGGCTTATTGAATAAAAAAAATTACACAATTTTCAATGTAAGCACAAAACATCAACGGCGAGGATTCATGAAAGTTTGTCTTAAACTTCTGAAGTTATGGAATTAAGAAGTACAGCCCACATAAAACATGAAAATAAAGGGCGCAGGATGTACAGTGGATAAATTAGAACAGCAATTTGGGGAAAAAGATGATGACTCCGAAAAATAATTTTTATACACACACGAAAGAGAGAATGAGAAAACTTCAGAGGATGTCGAACTTACACGATATCCAAAAAGAACAAATAAATCCTGTGTGTTAAGACAGACCAATGTAAAAACGGTAATGCATTATGAACCATAAAAGAGCTTCCGCCATCCATTACTGACATATTTACAAGAGTTGAAATCTATTTTGGATTCATAAAGTGAGAATATGGCCAAAATATTAAATACTAGACGCCATACCAATATTCGTCGACAGGTTTTACAGAGAAACTACAGTACAAATATTTGTTTAAATAAGTAAGAACATTAAAAAATGTTATTATAAAAAGCGATGACACAAAATAATAAATGTTAAACCCAAAGCAGATTCAAAGGATTTATAGAATTAAATTTCTGGGCTCGGAATAAATTTCTAAACGAATACCTAGAGGACTTGGCCGAAGACATCGCACCTTAATTAGCTTACTGTTGAACGGACGTAGAAGGGCATTCTAAGTCACGCTGATACACGAACTCGAGTGAAAAGTGGTGTAGAACCAGGCCATGCTTTGCTGATTTGAATCATGAATTCTCTTTCGTTAGCTTTTCTTACATTTCCTGGCAATTTCATTTTGTGGAAAGCTTACAGTAGATAAATGGCTCCTTTGAAACGCCTCAGACATTTAAATGCTGAAGTACTTTCTTTTCTTTGATCTTCAATGATAAAAGAACCGTAATTTTTCTAATTATACAAGAGTGCATGGATATAATACATGCATGTATGTGCCACTTACACGACTACATGATTTTCATCATTTCCTTAGGGATGTGCATTCAAACATCTTATGATTGAAACGGATTAATTAATATTATCAATCTACACATCGAGCAACTTAATACCTGTGCATAATTCCAAGAGAATTTGTGAAGCGAAAAGGAAACTTTTAACCATAATATTTTCATAAGTAACAGAATTCGACAATTAATCGGAATTGTGAAATTATTTTGTTTCTGTTGTATACATATTTTGTTGTTTATATACTATATTTGGTTTCTGTTGTGGAGAAATTCCACAGAGTCGCGGCGCGTCATTGAAGATGCGTTTGGTCAGGGTAAATCATGAAAATATTAGTGGTATTTGACAAACCTAGAGATACATGCATGTTAATCATGAGAAATTCCATCGAAACAAATGGAAAACCGAACATCATCGTCACTTAATAAAATTTTGCCACCTGTCGACTCCGGTGCTAGTATGTTACCAGTTTAATCTGAAAAGCGGATTAAGGCTGGCGACTTCAGCAAAATTTTATTCTCAGAGCTCCGACATAACTTTTCAGCACAAAAAAAGGATAGAAGTTTAAACACTAAGAGAGTAAAGAAAAAAACACGGAGATCTTTTCAGAGTAACCGTACCTGCCTGCGTTTAAAAAAGGACGCTTTTCGTCGCTTCAGTACCAGAAAAATGCCTGGAAGACCCGCGGAAAAGAGGTGGGAGGGAGAGGGTGGGAGAGGGACGAATTTGGCTGAAGGGGTTGGTTTATCTCTGCTTAATCCCCTGCCTCTCTAATTGGAGGGGAACGTTTCACGAGACCCCTACGCACACACACACAAACACACAAGTCCTTCGCTGTGAATAAACAAGGACGTGGGTTTCATGGACTGTGTGTGTGTTTGTGTGTGTTGTGTGTCTTCACCATCTTGCCCCAATTCTTCCCACCAATCCAACTCCCAGTTTAACATCCTTCTCCCAATCCCGCCATTACGGCTTCGACTCAAAAGAAAAGTCGGCGCCGCGGTGGACAAAGCTTGGGAGATCTCAAAGGGGAGTTAATATGCGCGTCGGGAAAGAAAAACTAATACTGGGCGGGGAGGGACGTGAGCCCGAGCCGAGCTCCGGTTTTAAGGGATTTGTGAAGGGAGCGTGAAAAGGACGGGGGGAGGTGGAGGGAGGAGGGAATGGAGACGTGGGGGGAGGGGTTTTCTTTTTTTTTTGGAGAGGCGATTGGGGAGGTGGAATGGGAAAATGAACGAAAGACGGAGAGAGTATGTAATTACTGCATTGGGAGGCGGGGAAGGGGAGGCAGAAGTAGGCCGGAATCTTGAGGGGCACGACGGAGCCTTGGATGGCGAATGTGGAGTGGAGAAAGAGGGGAAGGGGTGGAAGGAGGAGGAGAATAAAATGGGCGATTCTCTGGAAATAGATGGCATGCTCCAGGTCTTTTGAGAGTCAGAGGCGGTGGTGCGTGATGCAGTCATTCGGTAGTGCATCTTTCATCGAGGGCGCTAAAATGGAAGCGATTTCGTCAGGGCATTCTGTGGAAACGGCGCCGGCCCCGATGATATGGTAAAAAATACTTTTTTTTAACAAGTGACGTTTTTATTATTTCCTAACGTCTTACACTTAGCATGAAACTTTGGTGCAAGAACGACGTGCAAGGCGTTCCAATTAGATCTTTTGGGTATGGCACCAAAGGGATTTTAGATACCCTGGCAGAAAGATATTATTGCGCACTTCCTTCGAAATACTCGTACATTAAAGTACTGGCATGGTCAGCATACATGTTAATTACCCTACTCTTGAGTTATTCATAAATATTTGTGTTGGGTTAAAATTAATTATACGCCATTAAAAATCATAAGAAGAATAATGAATGAACATTGCTCTGTCCCAAATGTATTGCGTAAAAATCTCGAAAGAAAATATTTTTAGTTCCCTTTGCGCCAAATTGAATATATTATTCTCTCCTCAATTGCATATATACTTTAATGCCATTCAATGACTATATAATATACCCCTTCACCTCAGCGCTTGGCTAATATAACCCCATTTGATAATTTCAGCCTTGTTTTTCCAAATTATTTATTGCAAATATAGATAATTTGATTGTCATTTCTTTACAATACATATGAACCATTACACATTTAATTAATAATTCAAACCTTATTTTTCAGGTTTGCGATTGATTTTGGGTGCTCTAGATCTCCCGAAATGCCTACTGATAGTTTTGAAACGAAATCAGGGTGAACCAGAATATATGTAGGACTCCATATAGCACAAATTTTCCATGATAAATCCCCAAAGAGAATAAAAAATGAAGGAGAAAATACCCTCTCAGTTAAAAAGTGGTTAATATCTTAGAGAAAAAAATCAAAATAACAAATAAAATAATACCGATTACTTCCGAGGAATTATGTGAAAATCAAATTAATTCATATAATATCAAGGATTTAATAATTAGTGTCATTCTAAAATAAAATTTCAGATGAAACAGAAAATCAATAGTATTTTTTCAAAAGCCACTTAATAGGTGCCGGCTCTGTTGAAACGATCAAGGTCTGTATAATTAGTTGCTAAAATCTTTTTACGAAAAACGTTAATTATAAACTTCCTATAAGTTGAGGTTCATTAATTGGGCATATCGTGACCAAAAATTCCGAACGAATTCGTGTATCGTCGCTCCCACGCAAGCGAATTCGCTCAAAAGGGACACAAAACGTATTAAAATAAGAACATCAAAGCATATTCTGGGGCTATCGAATCGCTCATTCTTGTTGAAACTCCGAAGGTTATTTCTTTCATACGTTCTGCTGCCCAGGAGTATCCGAGAGTGGAATGTCCTGCACAAAAGAAGTAGTTCTTAGAGTTGAGAGAATGGTTGGTTCTCTAACTCAGAGTCAGTAATAAACCAGTTTGGCACCAAAATTTGCCAAGCAACACTAAATTTTGGTCCATTGTGCGTTAGACGAAATTGTTTGCGGCGATTTGCGACAGCAGACATTGCATACTTGATGGATGAGAGCAGTGGAATTAAAAGTTTTCTTAAACTCCGGAGGGAAGGAGGCTGAAAAAAATCAAATTGAACACAGAACAATGCATGATGGGCTAGGAAGGAATACAGACCAAAACACCGTCCATTAACGAAAGGACTAACTGGACTACTCGACTAAATGAGTCCTTTTCGATGGCATCACCGACAAATACGTCGCCTTATTTCGTGAGAAGTTACACATAGGTCAGTTGGCTAGAAATTCGCAATGAATCACTGAACTAGATGACGAATTGGCGATCCCGTTGCGGTATTTTCAGACGTTCACTGCCACAAGTTCGACGGAAATGTTCCCAGATATAGTTTGATAAAATATGACTACTGCGGCTGGTTAAAATACTATATGGCTGACAATCCGCTGGTTAAAAGATCGGCTGATACGCGTTAGATGTTTCAATCCTACAAATGCAACCATCTTCCTTAAATTATTTTAAAGTCGCAAAGTTAAAATAAAAGTGAGTATGGAATGACGTCTGCAAAAATTGACGGTGCATCACTTCCTACAATGTAACAGAGGATTAACATCTCGCAGGAGTCGGTTAGTCATCACAAAAACGATAGAATTTTACATCCATATTAAAAGATATTTTGATTTTCTACAGACTTTTTTTCGAGATACAATGCGTTTCACTGTCTAGCGACATCATTAAGTACACTTTTTTAAATATAGCACTGGAATATATATATATATATATATATATATATATATATATATATATATATATATATATATATATATATATGTGTGTGTGTGTGTGTGTATATATATATATATATATATATATATATATATATATATATATTTCTATAGAAAAAATATATATATATATATTCCAGTTCTATATTTGACATATATTTTTACACAAACACACACATATATACGCCTAGGGCTGAGGGGAGACCTAATGATGAACTAGTAAGTGAAACACATTATTTGTTAAAATAAATTCTGTAAAAAAATAAACAAAACTTCCATAAAGTGAAGCCTGAGACCGTAAGGTATATAAACTTTAAATTGTTTAATTCAGCGAATTAATTTTTTTATTAGTATGATCTCAAATATTACCTTGTATCTATATCTAATTAATATCCAGCAAGGGCGTGTGGCGGGGGACGGGCATTGGTCACCCCGCGTAAAATACAATAAAACCAAATCATGTAACCTCTACACAAACTTTAGTTTGTTTATGCACTAGACTAACCTTAATCACATGAAAAAAAGTTCTTCAGTATGCAACAATATTCAATAACAGGATACCTACATTCAAATAATGCTGTAGAAATTTCAAAAAGATGGATCTATTTAATAAAAAGAGTAACGTTCTGGATATGGGCAAAATAGTTAAACTTCCAGTTCTAATCACCTCTTACGCGATCGCTTGTCATATCAATGTTGATCTGTAATTGTACGAGGATGAAATGGCATTTTAAATCTATCCGTTACATTATCCATCTCCCTGATTATATGCTGATGATATGAGAAACCATAGTAAGTCGGGGCCGGTAATGTGTCTTTAACATCCTAAGATAGGTAGCCTGCCTCAAATTTACGCAGTAGATTTAAGCCTACAGTCAACTAGTATCTCCTATTCTAATTCTGCCAATAGTGCCGTGACACTGCTGCCTTGTTTATAACAAATTTTCACGGAACCTAGCTTCTCTTCGTTGAAATCGATCTAGTTTCGAAATTAAACCTACTTTATGTGTATTCCATACACTTGCAGCATACTGAAGGTGAGATCTAACTAGCGTGAAATACCAAAGCTCCTTGACGCTTTCCTTACAAATCCCAAGTATTCTTTTGATGAATCCTAACTTTTTATTTACTATTCCGCAAATTTGACGAATGCGTTTTCCCCAAGGCATATCCTTAGTTATCGTTACACTTCAGTAATTTACCTATCCTGCATGTGCAAAGTTGGTTTCCTGTATAATGCGTTTTCTATTGAAGTACTTTTTCTTCAAAAATGTATGGAAACAAATTTAGTCAAATTGAATTATAGCTCCCATGTCACGCATCACTTTTGAATTGCATTTAAAGAACGACCACAGGAAAGTAAAAACGTGGTATATTTATATTCCATGTTTCTAGGTTTAACTTTTTGGAAATCCATTCTCACTAAAGGTTAAAACACCAATGTATCTTTCCACTAAATTTGTTATTAGGTACAACCATTTCCGATGCAACGGCGTCACCATTAGGTACATACAGAGATACATCCGTATTTTTAACTTCAGTGATGGTATATTTGTATGCTTTGAGAATTTTGAGAAGGTTATCGACGGCACTAACTGGGTAGAAATAATGAAACTTTTGTAGAAGATAGGAATAGACGACTATCCGGAACCTTTATACTACTCAAACTACACAAATTTGGTTTACTCTTTAATTATTTCCCCCAATATACGTTGAAGAGCACAGTTGAGAATGAAAAATTCTTTTAGTCAGCCCAGGATAATCCAGGTCAGAATTTCCGTAAACATAAAGGATTCATCAAGGCCTATTTACTGAATAAGTGAGACTTCACTGCGTCCAGTTAGTTCTTAACGCTAAGAAAAATGACTTAAAACTTTTTTCATGCAATGCGTTTTGACATAATTCGCACTATGGAACACTTAGTCGATTATAAAGCCAAAAAGCCACTTGTGCACTCCTTACCAGTTAAACTTGGGACTTTTTCAGCCTTCATATGCCAGTTTTCGAAACTGAATAAAGGCAGAGAGTGCATAGTTATCTTTCAGTAAAATGTCCTCCAACCCTTATATTGTTGAAACCCTTAGACTTGGAAGCCATCTGCAGTAAAGCAAAAAATTAAATTACATGAAATCTTCGTATCTGGAGATACAGAGACAAGACCAAACATCGCGCGGTCAAGGTAAATCGAAATACAAAAAAATGTAACTACATATACGCTATGCCCACGAGCCACTAATAAGGGCGTTCCTACAGCATTTGGTGGAATTTTTTCATAATGAGATTAAATTACATGTAAAATTGCACGCAAATAATAACGATCGGGTTCGTTGAAGATTTTCACCATTAGGGGTAGGTGGAGAAATCCCAACCTATGCCTAATGGTACTAATGGGTATTATGGGATCCTCATGAAGTAGGCTTAATGTCGAAACTAGATCGAGTGCAACGAAAAGAAACAAGGTTTGTGAAAAGTTGTTATGAAACAGGTAGTAGTGTCACCATATTATTTTAAGAATAATGATAAGAGCCACTAATTGACCGTAGGCTTAAAAACAGGTTAAATTTTCTGGGTATATTTGTGGCAGGTTATGTATCTGAGGATGTTAAAGACATATTGAAGTCCTCCACTTAGTATGGTAGATCACCAACGTAAAATCAAAGAGATAGATTATACAACGGATAGATTCAAAATGCCATTTTTACCATTAGAGATCAACACTGGTATGATAACGCTCGCGTAGGAGATAATTTGATAAAGCAATGTATCTATTTTTCCCAAATTCTACATGTTATTCTTTTTATTAAATAAATCCATCTTTTTAACATCTCTACAGCATTAATTGAATGTAGATATCCTGTTATTGAATATTGATGCATAATGAAGAACCTCTTTCCGCGTAATTGAGGTTTGTCGAGTACATGAACAAACTAAAATTTGTGTAGGGTATGATTTGGTTTTGCAAGTGGTTTCATTGTATTTTACGGGTGGTGGTCTTACACCCCCCCGCCACATACCCTTCTGGCGGCTTGCAGGGTATTGAGTACATGCAGATGTAGGTGAAGTGATCTTTCCGTACCTGGTCTCTCCTAAAATCTATTGTCCTAACTGAGTAAAAGGGAATATAATTTATGGAAAGACACAATATTACTTCTATTTGTAGTGTATTTATGGAATTAGAATTTTATATAGTGAGGAGTCTGTTTTTTAACTGCAACAGAAAAAAATGTTCACGAAAGGTGGCAGGGCAAACTGCCGGCAAATTCACCGGTCAAATTTCATACCTCATTTCCTTTGACTGAAGGAGGGGATCGATTTCACGTCGGGTATGAGACAACAATGAAAGATACATCAGTCAATACCCAGCCACTGAAAATATCCATAAAGGATCTTCTCAATGAATGGTAAAACATTTTTAGCCAAATATCAAAACCATAATGTGCCGTAGCTTCAAAATCATCGGCCGTAAGGACTTCAAGCCTTAGAAATATATTGAACCCATATTACATCTCGAGCGAAGTGAGGGGAGATCTTGTTACGTGCCTTTGTTCGTTAAATGCGGTGAACCACTGCCGATTCCCCGGCAAGTCCATAATCGGCTAGTACACTTCACATGAATTTCACGGTCGTTTTTCCAACAAAATTTTTTTGCTCCACACTTGGGACTAAACTTATACTCTTATCTGCTGATCCCAATCGACCATCATTTTCAAGCGCCTGTCTCTCATGCAGAATGCCATGTCATGCTCCTCACTAAAAATACTCTAAGTATCAGCTCCAGATATGATATCATTTTAAGATTAATCTATTTTAAACTAAAAGTAGTTGCATGCGCCTAAAAAATAGCATGATATATTCGGAATGATAATCAAGAAAACACCAAAAAACAGCTGTCGTAACACATCCACATGATATCTCCGTTAACTGTCAAATGTGCCTGCGACGGATACTGTCAGGGAATAAGTATTTAATGCAAAAATATCCATCAAGAAACGATAAAATACCAACTATTATGAAAGATTAGAGGTAGTGGGAGATAGGTGTATGTACCAAGTACTATCTTGTACCATACCGTACCATCAACATGTACCATAAAAGTTACCAAACGGTGCAGAGACAATTCCCTCGCCTCTCCTAGAAAGACAAAATCTGGCATTCAACCTTACACAAGGCCCCCTCTTCAGCTTCATACACGTATACTTCCTTCTTCCCTTCATTCCGTCCAACATCTCTATCGTATTCCTACCCCTCCCTCGCTTTCTCCTTCCTAACACTGTCTTCAAAATGCCATTCCCAATCAAAACAATCTGAATCCAATTTTATTGCCTCTTTTGGATTTCTAGGAAGAATTCCTCCACCCTCCCCCTCACACTTAACACTTCTTAGTTTGTTTTCGAACTCGTCCACTTCACTATTTCAATCTCTACCCACACCCCTGCATGAGGAACACCGAAATAGAAAATATATAGTAGACTCGATTAAATACTTAGGTGGCGGTTGATTGTCTGTTCCTTAGGTCGGACACCGCTACATCTACATCTACATAAATACCCTGCGAGCCACCAAAAAGGTGTGTGGCAGCTACCATCACACACGACCACTCCTGGGTGAGACAAATGTATACGGAGAATATGTGGAAAAGATAACAAAAGATTATTATTTGTTATAACAATACTGGGTACATGCGATGGAAGGGAAGGAAAAAAGAAATTGAATTTCTGCTCGTTGGACCTCAATTAGAATATGCTCATAGTACAAAGAACAGAGTAATTGACACGAAATTCGGTTTGGTAGACGGTACTAAGCCTGATGGCGTGTGAAATGCGCCCATCAGGGTAGGAGAGCCAGTTCCTTTCCCTGCACCGGTTATGGTTTCCCAGGAAGATCTGGTACCCGAAAAATACATAGCTTGCGTGGAGCTGCAGGTGCCCAGAGAGGATTGCCCGGGAATCGAACCCGGGTCCTCCGGTCAGTAGTCAAACACTCTACGCTTGGATTACCGCGACCCACTTGTATATGGGATCCTCACTGAGTTAGATTGATTACCGAATTAAATCGCTTGAATTTTAGAGGAGCTAGAATTGTGAAACGTTGCTATGATAAACTGAGTGGCGTATCAAAATTAATAGAGGAGCTGGATTGGGAATTACTCCTGGAGTGAAGGTTAAATTACTGATTAAATCTCTTGGATAAAATGGAAGTATGTAAGCGATGATGTTGAAAATATATTATTAAGCCCATCATACCGCGGGCCATGCTGATCGAATTAGAGAGATTAAGTGTAGAACAGATGAGATATAAGATGTCATTTTTCCCACGAACGATAAGGCATCAGAATAAAATTGCATTCGTCCGACCTCGCATGGAAGGAAACGTGTCTGGTGTCTGGGACAAGGGTAGTCTGGTGTGCAATCAACTCCTGCCACACACTTTAGTGGTGCCTAGCAGAGTACTAAATAAACTTAACTGATTTCCCACTTTTCAAAATCCTCCAATCCATGCCTAGCATCCTGCTTCAACGTTCATGTTTCCCCACCGCACAAAACCACCTTTCATATCAAAGTTTGAACGAGTTTTTCTTAACATCCTAACTCAAAGTGTCTGTCATTAATTCTCCCTCCCTTGTGACAAATTGATAAATAAATACATGTGATGAAAACATGATATGGACATTCGGATGGAAGCCACTTAACTGATACTAAAGATAAAATAGGATGCACAATATAATTGTTGAAAGAGAACATAAATGGAATATCTTATTTAAATTAGATTTCCATACAAATCCTCCAAATTATCAGCATAAATTTTGGCAAAACATTGCTGACCTTTATTGTCTATGAATATTTGCGCTTTAGAAATATGTATACTATAGCTCAAACCTTTAGTTCCAAATTATGTCACAATATTATTTGTTTTTGTTTGCCAAGAATTTGATGCAAACGAAAATTCTCACAATAAATAAGTTTCAAGATAACCGATTTGAGTCTCGCCATTGGTTATTTTTAACTTTTAAAAAATTATTTTTTTATAACCAATAAACAGTTTTCTTTGTTTCTTTATTTTGCCATCATTTTTAACGGGTTATATACTACCGGCGAGTAAGATTTAGACATAAGGGAAAGGCCAGCTCTTTTCCTTGGGACGCCTATGGTTCCCCTGAAGAACATCTAAAAAATCACACAACTCGGTGAATGAAGCTGGGGATGTCTACAGGTGTCAAAAGGAATCAAACTAGCCTCTTCTGGTCAGTTACCTTGCATTCTAATCATTAGCCTACCATCTCCATTCTCAGAGGATGTAAAGGAAAATACAAACTTCTTTAGTTGAACTCGTACCGTTATCCTTGTACAACAGGTATAACTTGGATCGGTGGCCTACGTTCCTCCCAAGATGCATGCACCAAACGGAAACGTTTGCATATTTTTCAATTGAAAACTACAAGTGTGGCCACGGAAATTACTTTACATCATGCGTCAATTATTATGTTTTTATATATACTGTAAGGATAGATATACGTACTTCCAGAGTTAAGAAAGCGGCTTATATTAGTCATAAATGACCAGATGAATTTCATAGATATAATACCAGCTCATGCCGTGACGTAGAGCAACGTGACTTGTTTTAACAAAGAGCTAATATTTCATTATATGTTTTAAATTTCCATACTCATTTAATAACACACGGGGATCGAGATGGTCGTGGTACAAGTACAGGCTTCTCACCCAGAGGGACAGGGTTTGAATCCTGAAGACGGCAGATATTTTTCAGTGGTATCCCAAATCTTACTTGAGGTGTTTTGTGAAAGTACTTTAAGTGAGTGCGCCGTCCGTCGGATGGGACATTAAACTGCAGACCCCTCCTGGCCTTTCGTTAAGAGTAGGCAAATGCCGACGCCGGGTTTCTTCCCACTCTTACTTCTTTCCCATCCATCCTTAAAACCCAAGTGACGTCAGCTGCCGGTTGCCTCCTCTAAAGCTACTACTACATGAACAACACTCTATCCCTTTTTTCAGCTATCATTACAAAAATAAAGCACCATCAAGAATGAAAAATAATACATCCGCAAGGAGAATATAGATAATAATTTCATATATAAATACCCTAAAATAAGTATGTATTTGTAAATATAAACTTACCTTTTAGAATAGGTTTATTATTATTGTATTAGAAGGTTTGACGATCGAGGTAAAGTTGTTAATGCCCGTGTCTTAAGTACCACGGATATCCTTACGAGTGATTATTCTTTAAAGCAAATTGAAGCCCAGTATCGCTTTAGAAGACAGTATTGAAAAATACCACACACTGAATGCAAATCGACTGGCATCCTGGGCGTGGTGGCCTTGGACCGTCACTCGCGCTCTCCTCTTCTATTGCACGCCTTTTCTTCCCCACTGGTGGAGTTCTACCCCACATTTCGGGGTGAGATGCGTGGGTGGTCATGGTAAATTTCATGCCATGACTACTTTGGGTGGCCCGCGGCCGTCTGTCTCATGTCCCGAGCACGAGCGCTGAGAGGAAACGCCGGGGTTTCGGGAGTTTGGGAGACTTGGTCATGCTCGCTTTGTGGTCACCCGGGATATAGACGGGGCGGTTTCTTTGTACGCCGGGGAAGTTTTTGGGGAGGAAGGAGATAAGGGGGAATGGACAGAGAGGGAGGTCCGGCGACAATGACGTATGCATGGGAGACATTGTCCCAGCCGGCGGCAACGCTGCAGTTGCTGACTAGAGTGATGGTAACTATTAAACAGAACGTAAAGACGGCAATACTCAGTTTCGCATCTCCACTCTGTTCTCTGTCCTTAATGTTGGGGGCGGTGAGAGCTTGGTCGCTTTGAGAGCGCACGACCATGAGGAGGGCGGGCGTACGAACGCAATATTTTTCATCGCTTACGGGGAGCAGTGCTTGGTACGAAATGGCCATTAGTGAGAAAGCACTTGCTTTCTCGTTGGTCCGCGCGCGTATGTTCATTTTTTTCGGGCCTGCACGGGCCGTGTCTATTATGAGCACGCCTCTAGAATCCCGCCTGGGACATTAACTACACTTCGAAACTTATAAAAAGAAGCGATGGACGAGCTTTTAGTTATCGAGTGAAGTGAAATGTTCTCGGAGTCGTCTCTGATGTTCTATAAAGTGTGCCATTTCACATCGGGGCCGAGTTAAATTTCCATAAAGAAATCGAAATTATTTCCAGAAAACATACGAGGAAGCTAAGGCTCTTCATTTGAAATTTTAAGGGAACTAAAGTGTCATATGTGGGCTTTGGACATCTAATAGTATAGTATATTTATATTTTTATTTCAGATAGGGTACATCAATTTTCTGCAGCGAATGGAAGGCCTTACACCCCGAAAGCAATCAGCGGAGCACATGCAAAAGCTACGCATTGGTGATTAAAAGGCTTTGATGCAAAAAAAATCTTTTATGTTTAATGCCCTTTTCAGAACGGTTGGGTTATATCTTAAAGGAGAAAATCATCACAAATGACCTATAAAAAACTATATGTCTATAGTAAGACATACAAATAAATAAATAAGGAAAAATTGATAAGGTGTCATTAACTGGAAAAGAAACAACATCATAATAATAGTAGCACTCCCAGGAAAAGAAGTAAGGGAATTGAATCGAATGAAATGTAATGGCAGATATGTATCAAATTATTTTGGAAAACTAAGTAACCATATTTCATAAAATATTTTGTTTTATGGAAGTCTCGTTAGATGGTGTAGGTGTATGGAAAGTTTTACTACTATTAAGATTTTAAGCCTTTTATTGTGCACTTGGACCGGAAATTTAGGCATTCGCAAGACGTTACCTGTAAACATCACAAGGAAAAAATGATTTCTCATTTCCTAATAAATTTCATTTTAGGCCTCCATTGTTTTTCTTTTTTCCTTCGCCCTGTAACGTTTCAGATCAGTAATACCGGTATCCTTGCTGTTATTCGTTTCTATCTGATTAATTTTCTGTCGTTTACACCAGATCTGTAATGCATCGTTTTGTGCAATGGCAGTTCAGTGGAAACTCTGACAAGGGTTGTCTTATTTCCACAAAAACCGCAAGCATACACTGACGAACTTATTTTTTGCAAGAATAAAAATTACGATTTTTTTTACAAATATGAATCGAATAACTATGGTTTGAATTCCAAAGATTTGGTTTTCCAAATAAATGAAATGACATTCGAGCATGACTGGTTTCGACACATAACATCATCATCATCCGGTGAAGAACGGGCTGATTACAATCTTTATCCTGATGGTTACGAATACGTGCGTCGAAATCTGGGTCACGGTAAATGGTATCATCCGTAGTGGAAATTGTATTATTTGATCGTTTAGTGTGATCCAATGCCGCCACGTCGCTATTGATTCTACTCGACGTGTTTGGATCTTATATCACGACAACGATATGCTTTAGGGCTACATTAACATATCTTTTAAATACTTCAAATGATCCAAATGCTTCCAAATGATTCAAATAATCATGTTTCACAAGAGCGTTTATCTTTCCATTGACTCTATTTCTATATTCGTACCTACATCCACATAATGCCACCCGCCGCGGGGGTGTCGACCATTACCTGGGGTGGTAAAATATGGTGGCAAAAAGGTACAAATATTACTCGCACAAGAAAGAAAAAAATATATGCCGAGACATACATCACAAACTCTGACAAAAATAAATCAGTTTTTTCTAAGCCTGGTCATAAACATCCAAACATTACTTGGAAAGGGTTTAGGATACTTTTGGGTGAACACTCTTCTATCCCGAACTTTTCTGCAATATAAAAGTTCATTTATCATACAAGTATGCTCTTTCCTCCCTAGATAATAGGCTTTTACCAAAAATAAGAACTTTTCTCGTTCTTTTATCCTAGTAGATTCCAGCGAATTTCAGCCCAAATTTTTTAGATATTTCAGTAAAGCTAACCTTGCTCATGAAGTTTCTCGGTACAAATCTTACAGCTAGTCGCTCTGATCTGTCCAATTGCTTAATCTCCTCGGAAAGATAAGGATCCCAATCTGATTCAGTATTCAGAAATAGGCGTGAAAAATTTAGCTGAACCAAAATCATTTGTTTCAGTGGAGCTCCTTTAAGAACGTTAAGAGTACAAATTACGTAAAGGGAGGATCCTAATAAAATAACATAAAAAATTAAGAAAATATGTTCTTTAGGTTCCTATAAACCATTGATGCAGAATTAGAATTTTACGTTTTTATCCATTCCCATTTCTGACTTAACGCTTCGGAAACGTCAGCGATTAAGATTAAATCAACAAGTGTCTGAATTTTTTCACTAAAAAATACCTCACAAAATGGCGCTCTAATATGTATTCAATAAAGAGTTTATGAAAATAGATATGAATATTCACAGTTGTATAACCAAGGGAAGTGTTGACGATTCTGATAAAATATAGTATGTTTTATAAATAACAACCCAGGTTGGATTGATTTTTAGATAATTCTGGTGCAGTGGTGGCCAACCTTAAGCGTACAATAAATAATATATTCAAAAAAAGAGTTCAGATTCCCCATGCAACTCAAACAAGTATGTTATCTTCTTACATACACGTTTGGGATTAAAATTAGGGATAAGGGTAGGATCTGATTTGCCTTAAGGAAGGAAAAGGAATAACTCAATCCTGCTATTGAAAAAAAAAATTACTTCGCTCCTGAAGACGCTCCCTGCAACGGGAGAGAAAAGTTGAGCCAAAAATGACTCTCACGCAGTCTAACCCAAGAACCACCTCTGCATCTCTCAACAGCTGCGAAAGCCTCCGATCTACGATCACCTGCTATTGAATTAAAATATTTGCACCATTTCAAAAGAAATTTTAAAGGAGTCAAAGAATACGATTTATTACAGTAGTCTAAATATTGCAATTTACAGTATTCTCTGAAATCCCGTCCTTTCAATGTTCTTGCTTTAATTTTATTCACAAATTTCACATCTAGCAACATAGCGTGCGGTATAATTAAATTTTTGCCAAACAGTACTTCTATTTTTACTTCAGGATTGCCTCTTGATGTATAATGCAGTGCTATTTCAGAAAGGGAAGTTATAAAAAATTCTCAAGCAAAGCTGTAGCGCCATTGACTTTGCCTTTCATTGACGGCGTCCCGTCGTTACACTCACTGACAAGTTTGTTAAAATCCAAATTTAAAAATTCTGGGAATGATTTCACCTCTTCAAATATGTCTAGTTCTTTTGTTTCATCATGTATTCACTCCAGAATGGAATTTTCTTCAAAGATAAATGATCATCAAATCCTCTCATAAAAATGTACATCAAGAAAGCATTGGCAAACATAAACACAGAAACATACAAAAAATAAAAGGTATTCACCGGTTTCCGAATTTTTGGTGGCCAAGCCACCTTGCTCAAGAGTGAAAAGGAAGGAACTCAACTCAGTGTTTCTTTCTTCTCTCCCTTGAAAAAGATGGTTTGGCCTTCGAAAATTCCGAAACGTGATTTCCTTTTCTTTTTACGTGTGTGTCTGTGTGATACTTAAGTATCATACACACACTTACTTAATACTTAACTTTTTTCGCAACTCAGTCGCAAGAACAAGGTTTCTTTTCTCCTTCTATATTAGTGTGATGGTTTGTTGGATTAATATATCTCTTAAGATCATGTTCTCAATTATGTGAAAGAGTACTTTCACAAGCAATACAAAATGGTTTCCCTGATGAACATATCATAAATAGCAACTAATTTTCCTACTGTTCATTAAATTTGCAATCAAATTCTGACTTGGCCTATTTTGCTTTCTAACGGATAGCGGAAATGGAAACATATAACAAGTTTAAAACTAAAAAAAGTGAAAATGAACAAATAGAACACAAGTGCGTTCGTCGCATCATACAGAATATCAATTATATGGAATTTCATTTCTATGTTCTCGTCAAGATGAAATAGTGGCGCTCTTCTTTGTCAGATTTAATATTTTTTAAAACTTGAATCTGTCTTTCAATCACTCTCCCTAAAAAAACACGCGAGTTTACTCAATAAAACACTGGTTCAAACTCCACGGCACGATGGCGCACTCATAACTGACTGACCATATCAATCGTTCGCTGCTCATTCCCATGTGGCTTCCAGCAAATGATGTGTTGCTAGCCCGCGGTTATTTAGTAAATTACTTCAGTCATTTTAGTACGCTGCAAGCCACCGCTAGGGTGTGTGTGGCAGGGGGTAAGTATAAACCTGACTAATTTTAACCCCAATATGATCCTACCGCGGTCCAACTATATTATTATGATCCCTTATCGTTCGTGAAAAAATGGCGTATTGAATCTATCTCTTCTACACTTCACCTCTCTAATTATAATGACATCGTCTTCCCTACCGTAGTACGATGGGACTAAAAATACATTTTTAAGATCATCAAGAGATCTCCTTCCAGTTTATTCAAGAGCTTCATTTTGTAATTCAACCTTGGCTCCGTGAGTGAATCTCAGCCTAGCTTCTCTAATATTTTGGATACGCTACTAAGTTTATCATAACGACGTTTCACAAATTTAGCTCCCCTACGCTGCACGCGATTCAATTCGGCAATCAATCCAACTTCGTGAGGATCACATATATAATTGCAGCATATTCTAAATGAGGACTAACCAGCGAAAGATAACATTTATTTTTGACCTTTTTATCACATTCGCCCAGTACCCTTCTAATAAACCCTCATTTTTTTGTTAGCTGGTACAAATATTTCCAAATTGTGCTTCGGCCAGGGGCGGTCGTGAGTGAAGTTAACGCCTAGATATTTGATCGAATCTACACGTTCAATTTCGGTGTTCCCGATGCAGTAGGCGTTCTGGAGGAAATAACTTTTTTCCAAAAATTTATCACTGCGCACTTTTTTAAATATTTGTTTTAATTTCCATAAGTCACACCAGCGTTGTATAACACTGAGGTCATCTGATAAAAGATGAGTCCGTGATTTATCGGTCCCTTCTTGCCTCCATTTTTAAATATTGGGTTCCAAACTTGATCTCTACAATGTTAATGGCAGGATGCCTGCTACCGTATTGCGATGGGGTTAATAATTGAATTTCAACTTCATAGCTAAGGAGGTCTATTACCAATTTTTGAAGGAAAAGATTTAGTTTGTAGTTTAACACACTCTTCAGGAGTGATTCCTAACCTAACTCCTCTGATTATCCAGAGACGATACTAGGGTCATCGTTTTACAACTATTACTCCTCTACGCTATAAGCGGTTTAATTCTGTAGTCAAACCATCCAATAAGGAGATGACACATTTGTATTTTTATTTTCGAGTTTTACGTTCAATTAACAGATAGGGAAACGGCGATTTTTTCAGCTATAAAAATTCCTTATCTCCGAAAAGATATGGTTTTCATTTCACACCCTACGGATAATAAAAGGATAATGATAGTAACTATAATGTGCTAACTAAATTTTCGATGCCATTGATATTTGCGTGCCTCAGTTCCCCACGTTTTGTTTGCCTTTTGTTAAAGGGCTATATTCAGAACGAACCCAATTCGTTATATATTCATGAATTCGATGAATTGAGGAGGTCAAAATTATTTTTAATTATTAAAATGTAACGATCCTTTGATTTGCCAGCACGGAAGGGGTACATTTCTTAATAACCCGAAGATTTAGTGATTGGGCTACCACATCCTCGGTCTATTTGTTGACCACCACATGAATTTGTTTTTTGCATTTTTTGCGTAGTAAATCGTTTGCTGTAATTTATCATTCATAAATATATTCAAATGTGTCGTGAAATCATTAAACTACCACTTTACAACCTTTCAAGTGATAAGAATCTCATTTAGACGACGAGTTCCTCTTCCAACAAAGTCGGCCGACATGCGCTCCTTGAACTTTGGTACTATATCACACACATCGTATGATAGACACGGTTGGAATGGAACTGTTTGCAGAGAATGGTTTGGAGAATTGTTTAAAAAGAAATTGGCCAACATACATCCAATTTCGAGACACCAGTTTGAAACCATCCCAGGAATATTTTCCCTCTGTGCGTCTCCTGCCAAAACGTGTTATCGGGTCTAAGCATTATGCTTATCCGACTGCGGTATCTACCCGCCATTGTGTAGGGTCTTTTACTAAAGTCAATAGATCATGCATGCGCGACAGGTCATTAGGAATTAACCTACATTCGGAATCATTTTGAGGGTTACATCGAGTCTGGCATTTATTTATATCAATTAAAGAAAACTAGATAATTGGTGAACTTTTGCTTATGTGGACGGTAATGCTGTGGATTCCCGTTGCCTACCATGTCACCCAACCGTCATAGTTATTTTTTCCACGTCTAGAAAAGAGTGTATTAGTCACTGTTGTCTCCACCTTCACTAATATAAAGCAGGGTTACTCCTCCCCCTCTGGCTAATTGGTGGCTAATAGGTTGACACCAGCCACTTGGTTAATCAAGGTGTCTTTGTAATACCTCGCAAAATTTTTAGGCTATCTCAACCAAGTATTTTCTTCTAAATCTCTACCTTTAAGACTGAACACTGCTGGAATGTTACAAAAGTAATGTTGATAAGTTTAAAATTGCATACCCTAATATCCTTTTCTCTTGTACCCTCGTTCCTTTCTTCGTTGGTGGGTAAAGTACCTCCAGAAAGCCGTCTCTTGGCCAAAGAATTGTGTCAATTGGTTGCCGGGGCAATTAGTTGCCTTACCCCTTGCAATATAATTTAAGTTACCTCGATAGCTCAAGTGGTTAGGGCATCGACCCGGAACGTCAACCAATCCTGTTGTTTGTCCTTTATATGTGTCCTCATCTATTTCCCTTCTATCTATATCCATAGCAATATCCGAAGCAATAAGTTCGGTATTCAAGTACGAGGCGTGTTCATAAAGTAAGGCCCGTTTGGTATAAAACACATAAAAGTATACTCATATGAAACACATTTTATTGGCACTTTTAGTTAGCTACAAACCTACTTCACTTATCTAAATAATCGCCGTTTACTTCTAAGCATTTTTCGTACCGCTGCACCAGCTTCTTTATCCCCTCTGCATTGAAACTCGCCGCCTGAGGGTTGAACCAATCGACAACGCCATTCTTGAGTTC
The DNA here is from genome assembly GCA_037158775.1 of Hetaerina titia. NCBI lineage: Eukaryota > Metazoa > Arthropoda > Insecta > Odonata > Calopterygidae > Hetaerina > Hetaerina titia. The sequence continues at coordinate 81,602,191 of CM073777.1, read as the reverse complement.
CTCTTCGGTTTCGAAACGTTGTCCACCGAACCACTGTTTCAAGTGCAAGAAGAGGAAGTAGTCGCTGGGTGTAAGGTCAGGACTGTACGGTGGGTGGTTTAAAGAGTTCCCAACGACCCAAAAACTCTCGTCCACTGGACATTCTTTGCTCTTTGTGGTGGTCGGTGAGCATTTTCGGTATCCACCTTGCAAGCAATGTGTGGTATCTGAGGTTTACCATGACAATATCGTAGACAGTAGTGCGTCCATGTTGAGGAAATTGTTCAGCCAGGCCATTAATTGTCAACCGACGATCACATCGCAGTTTTTGTTCCACTTGCGAAACAATTTCATCGGTCAGAATACTGGGCCTACCACTTCGCTCTTCGTCATGGACATTTGTTCGTCCATTTTTAAAATCACAGAACCATTGTCTAACCTTTCCCTCACTCATAACTGTAGGTTTATAAACTAGGCATAATTCCCGATGAATTTCAGCAGCCGACAATCCTTTTGCATACAAGAATCGTACGACAGAACGCACTTCACAGCTGGCGCGATCAACGATTGTCGCGGAAATTGTTGTTTGCATGCACGGACAAGCAAACGACTTCTGAAACAAAACAAATGCTGCTATAGCTTCTCAATGAATCAGTAGATGGCGCTGCAGGAGCAAACTGTGTTCTGAAGCGCCAATATTTGAAGATAAGCAAACGGTACTTACTTTAAGAATATGCCTCGTATATGCTAATATCTTCTCCACGTGGGCCAAATCTCACGGGCACCAAAACGAAGCGGAAAAGGCATTTTCAGCAAAAAGTAGAGCTCAGTCCCTTATCCCTCTACCATCGATTTTCAATCATCATTAATGAGAAAATATTAGCCAGTAGTTAATTGAAAATTGTAATTTTCCCTCATTGATATTTTAAACGATTTCCCAACACGTCAAAATAAGGTTTATTTAGCACTTCACTACTTTTCAAACTTAATTGAGAAAAAATTATCGTAGAGACATGAAATTCTGAACCATCCTCAAAAACACCAGAAAAGTTTTATTTTTATAATGTTCAATGTTTTTTGTTATCAATCTCCTATTTGCTTTCTGATCTCACTTTGACTGCATTGATGCAATATCATAGCCAGAAATATAGAAAATAATCAGCTTATTTATTAATTTGATAACAACTTCAAGCAGTATCTGTTGGTTCATAATTAACGAAATCAGTTCCCTGCGACATTATGACTATATTCATTATTTACTCTAATCTATTCGTTCTTCTTTTCCTGGCTCTGAACTGCTTTCTCCTCCTCTTTCGATCTCGAGATAGCCTCGAACCGTTACCATAAAATTTCTGATTCAGAGCTGAAGAGATCTGCAGAGTTTACTAACTAATTTCAATGATATGTCACAAATCGTTTTCGTCAATCGCATTTAGACTTTGATCCGTTTACCACGCTTGGATATTTCTCAAAAAGTAACTAAACTCTGGCTAAATGAATCGGATATGCTGCAAAGCAGATTTAAAAGTACAAGAGAGTGTTTGAGGAGATAGTTAGCCCTGAAAAATTGATTAGATTAAATACGAGTGTATTGTTTGGGGTCAGAAAATCCTCATCAATATCTCATTACAGAGTTCATCACGGTGCTCTGGGATTAGATCTTGCGCGAAAGTAGAACCAATTTCGATTGAGAGGGACAAAAGTATTAAATCTTTTAGTCATGAAGGGTCACGCAAGACCTCCCCGGACGTCTCCAACCATATTCGGTAGTGCGTAAAGCATCCGTAAATTACGTAGCACAACAAGACCACGTCCATCGCTTTAAGGCATTGGCGCCCTTCTATCCAAAAACCCTGTATACATTGTTGGAAGTGCACCACTATCAGCCCTAATGCCTAAAGTGTGGGAATACATCTTCTATACCCTGCACTCCCTCCCTTAGGAGGAAAAAAGAAAGGGGGTGTTTGGGGAGGGAGAGAGATAGAGATGGGCGGCGGGGTTGAAGGAAGGAAGGAGGGAATCTTAGCAAAACAGTGCGTTCCTTTTCCATTCTCGACCGACTCCAATCCCCTACCCCTCCCCAAGCGACTGCCAACTCCCCCACCCCCTGCCACACCCCGCTTTGACATCCCCCCACGGCCATCAATCCCTCCGGAGCACAGCCCACACCCTCCCGAGGGCAAGACCATTCCAGAGGAGAGCGGTGGAGAGGTCCATGGGGGAGGGGGGTCCCAGGGTGTGTGTTCCCCCCCTTACAACCCCAAACCGGAATTGCACCGTCGAACCTTTAGGGGGTTTGGGTGCTTGGAGTAGAAGGGGACGGCGTAAATTTCTCCCCCCCCTTACCCGTGCCCCTAGGACACTGCAAGCAGCGTACGGGGAGGAGTATTCGGAGGAAAGGAAGGGGAGGAGTAGAGCTACGGTCATTTATACATGAATGACCGTAGCTCTACTCCTGATGATATACATCCTTCACCCAAAAAGGGATCCCTGGGAGAGGATGGCGGAAAGAGGGAGCGTGTGGCGACGGGGAGGATTGTTTCGCTTCTGCGACTCCACCCCCTGTTCGCGTTTGTGCGAGTGGGCGCCCGTGCGTGGGTGGAGCGAGACCGGGGAGACGCTTGCTCACTCACTCTATGGTCACAGAACGTGGTCTCTCTCTACCCGTACCGACGACCTTTCAAACTCTACACCCACCCCTTCCCACACGCCGAGTGTGACTAAGCGCATAGGGCAGAAGGACTTCCCGCAGTATTTTATCATGCATTGATCACGCCCCTTCTTGTGACTCGACCGTCGGAGACCCAAAGAGCTAATTAAAAGAGTAAGGCGATTCAAGTCGTTGGGAGGAATTAATTAGGAAGTACGGAAGTGGATAATTTGAGGTGGGTTAATTAGCGGTTTGCTCACGGTTTTCATATATGTATGTATAGGTAAAGATGGCATGCACCAGCTATAAAATTTAGTACTATACCGAAAGCTGAATTAAGGAAAGCAAACAAGAGTAATTGGAAATAGACGGTGAACGGGTAATCAATGAATGCATTAAGGGTGGGTCGGAAATATTCATCAGTTCATGTATCTAGTACTAACATCATTTCATCATTATTGGAGTTTACCAAATAGAGATACGTTTTAGTCTTTTGGTAGCAACTATTATATCACCTTAGACTTGCACCAGCTTCAAATCTTCATTTCTCTTCATTTCGTCTTCTTAGTCTATTTGCACTTCCTCCCAGCCTTCATGATGTCCAATTCGTCTTTTTACCCTCTTTCTCTTCCTCTCTCACCCTATTGTCTCCATTTACACCCACGCCTTCGATATCTCATTGCCTTTCAATATCTTCCCCACTCGCTTTTTATGTCGCTGGACCTGGAGACTTCCTCTCTTTTTCGAAATCGTAGGTACAACTAAGATACATGTTTTAATCTCAATCCTTATGCTTTTCTTAGAACACATTTCAAAAGCTTTTCATCTACCCTCTTTCCTCAAAATCTAATACCAGATTGTATGTAAGTATGTTGGTAATCTCTTCATTCATTCTTTGTTGAACTTTTCCTTAAAGATGTACTTTACGTACCTCTCGTCACTTTCTAATCTTTACAAATTATTCTCTCTATATCGTAATATTTCCTTATGCTTCTCACTACAGCTTTCAGTGCCTTCGTTGTTTTCAGTTGATTTTCCCACATCATTAGTGAATTGTTGTCCCTTCTCCAAATTTTATTCAATCTAATCATCCTCGTTTATGTTTGACTTAACCTGTCTATTTCTTGAAGATTTCATTAATTTAATTTTTTAAAGAAAGATTAGAATGTGGGAATAAGGTTACGCTGACCTATTGTCAATAACTGATGATTAACCATCTTTGGTCATTGGAAAAAACGTCTACCTAATCATATATCTTTTTGATAAATCTTCGTCTTATACTTGGGGAATTGATAAAGTGCAACAGTCAACATATAATGCAATCCCTTTTCTATTTTATACTTGATCATCAGTCAATTTAATTGATTTTATCAGATTTTTTGCCCACCTTTACCAAAAACTGAAACCTTTCACATCCAATCTTCGCCATTTCCTGAGCAAGTACGTTAAAAAGCAATGACGTCTACGGACGAAGCTGTCTATACCACTGCTTATCCATCTCTGGTTCTCTTCCCGCTTAGCATCATTCCCTTATCTGAGTCATAGTTTTCAAAGTTACCTACTGTATGCCTACAACTTCAACCATCTATCCCTTCTGCCATGCGTTTATTATCTTTACTCATCGACTATGTTGAACGCCTTCTCGAAATCCACTAAAACAATTCCTTTTATATTTAATTGCCTTTCCGATTATTGCTATCATGTCATCCCTGATGCAATTTCTGTTACGCTCCCTTTCATAAACGTATCATATACTTCGTCGAAGTAAATAATGTAATGTCTATTGCGTTAATTTTCTTTTCACTATAGAGTTTTATTTTCTAATCTATTCTCTGTACAATTTTATTTTTCCGAATTTGAAATTACACCTATTGTCACAGAGTTCTCACAAACTGACACTTTCATCTTTTTTTCGGAATGGGAGAAATAATTAATCTTATGGTGGTGCCTTCTGGCCACTGTCTTTCCTTATAAGTTGTGCTAAGTCCAATAAATCTCTTTCTTCCATTTTCCCTTAATTCTTAAATAATTCCGATGGGTTATCATCTGTTTCCATTGCCTTATTTCACTTTATTCCCAGTAGTATTCTTTGCATCTCACTAGTGCTTAAGGCATCATCGTACAAACGAGTATTATATAGTATGTGTTATTTATGTTGAGTCTAAGAATAAGTTTTCTTTGGTTTTTTCAACCTCACGTTATTATCTTCACAAGTTTCGTCACAACCTTTTTATTTTTTTAAATCGGAACGGATTTTTTTTGTGCAGGCAGTTACGTTCTCATATTAGAGAGGGTCTCTCTGAAATTAGTCCTACTGATCTCACTGGCCCCCAGCGCAACATTTCTTCCGTCCCCTTGGTCTTTCTAATAAATTAATTATTATAATCCCTGAACTTCCAGCTCTCTGAACCCACTTTATTTGCTTTCATTACCTTACCGGGATGGTGTGGTGGCTAACGTACAGGCTTCTTACCGCGAAGGCCCGGGTTCAAATCCAAGAGACAACAAATGTTTTTCACTTGTATCCCGAACCCTGCTTGAGGTGCTTTGTGGAGAGCACTTTGAGTGAGTACGATGTCCGTCGAATGGGACGTTAAACTGCGGAACCCTTGGCGCCTTTCGACAAAAGTAGGCTAATGCCGACGCCGGGTTTTTCTCCACCCTTCCTTCCCCATCCATTCCTAATGGCGCCTGCCATAAAAAAACTAAAAAGCTAAATACAGTCATGGACGAACATCTTCAACTATTTACTCAACGGGTTTTTCCGTCATCCTTTAACGATCAACAAAAAGGGTCTCTGGGGTCTTGATACATATTAGGTACGAGGGACGACCCTACTCGTCTTTTAATAAACGTCTCGGTTTAACTTAGAGTGGACTCCGGCAGTAAAAATTTTGCCGATGGGAATCGCAAAGAAAAATTCCCAAGAAAATGTCAACCCCTTAACAGTTCGCTTGACGTAATGGAGCTTATATAATGCATCGCAACGGATAAATATCAATGCATTTATGGTCCAATTCTGTATAACGAATCAGTACGTTCGGGTTTATATCAATTTGAATGGACACATAAATAACGCTTAACGATAGGCTAATCCACTGCAAATGTGCTTGATTTTTAAAGATGTAAGCGTACCATAAATCACGGCGCGGGTCATGGTACGGATAGATCGCCATCATGATAAAATGACTGATGCTCTGAAGATAGGCCATCATGTGAGAATTTCCACCACATATCCTCCCACTAACATGTTGAATGCTCCTAATGCCCTTTCCCTCCGAGTGTGTCGAATTCAGAGATCGTCCGACTCTTTGAGTTTGGGCAAAGGAATTTCTTTCAGACGAGTATTATGCTACCCTCAATGGCGAAAGAGGTTCAGGAAATCATTTATTTCCTGAGAAAAGAGAAAAATCAATACTTGTTCCACTAGACATCTATTTCCATGTAGTCAGATGTGGACAAAGAATGATTTTCAGACAGCTCTCTTGAGAGCATCATTTAACAAATTCATACGAGAGCGAAAACTCTCGATACATAGGATTTTGAACAGTAAAAAACAACAATATATTATAAAAATTATGCTAAAGATCCCGAGGCAGTCGGTACCAAAACATGCAGTGGACTTATGATGCAGGTATGATTTGCAGGACGGTTTCAATAATTTTACCGCGTCGACAAGTACATGACTCATTCACTTCATTGTATTTGATTTAGTCCATGAAATTACTGCTACCACACATACAGGATATTCGAATCCGTAGATGAAAAAAAACACTTTTTTAACCGGGGAACCATCGCTTTCGGTCAAAACAATAGTTTTTATTATATCTGCTGGAAATTTTGTCTTATAACAGAAATAAGGGACGGAAAAATTCTCAGATCCAGTCCTCTTGCAGAAACACTTAGTGCATAAGAGATCGAAATGTAGTGATCATGAAAGAAAACTATCTTTAGCATAATAAATCAATCCATAAGAAATTTTCAAGATTATTTATACAATAAAACCCTATTACAAGCGTGGGTCAGACGCTTAATCTAAGCTATTGTAGTTACCACAAAGTAAATATCTGTAATCAACTCCTCCGCTAGTAACTTTACAGCATCCAATTCTGCCTGTTCGTGACTAAGAGCTGCAGTATAATTTAGGCTAAACCCAATAAGCCACCACGGAGACTTTTTTGCCATGGCTCTTAGAAAACCATTCTTTGCTTTCGATGGACATATGTTAGACAGGAGGACCTACTCTGTTCGCTTCATTTAAATTTTCTAAAGAACAAGAAGTTAAGAGTAGTAAATGGAGTGGTGTGCAGCAATGGGATTATGGAGAAACGAATTCATGTAAAATAGTTTACCAAAATTAGAGATCGAAAAAAATCATTAGGGAAATACTAAAAGGAAAAATTGATAAAATTAAACATAGTGTTAAGCGGATTTTAATGACCATCATGATAGACGTTTACATATCAAAACAAAACATACCCCCCACACCGCCGGAAGGGCGTGTGATGGGCGTCAGGGCTCTTCCATGTGTCACAATGAATAAACATAAAAATATATTGGCTAGCATCGATTAACACTCGTACAGGATCGCACAAACATTAGCATTAATAAATAGTGGATGTGTTAAAGTGACGTTTTAAATTTAATTTTATTTAAACTGTAAATGCAGGAATTCTTTCAGCTGGATTTTTTTACAATTATTGGTCACGATTGTGAAGAACGGGTACTTTTTTCAGTCGATGACGTTGTCTATCTCACGAAATTTCATATCCGTGGTCTAATCGAACAAAAATAATATTTGATCACCCTGTTTACCTCAGTGTCGCAATAAAACTCGAATTTCCTACACTTTTTCTTTAATGTTAATTGCGAGTGTTTCGGGATCTTTTCGTAGATCAAGGGGCTTCCAACTAAATTTCCATCACATTTTCTCTTCTGTTGTCGTCATGTTTCACACAATCTAGCGGATTTTCTCAGCATATTTAGTTGTTTACTTAAATAACTTTTCCCCATGGGTACCGAATACTTGCCGCGTATTCTAAATGTGCTTTAACTAAAGAAGGACGCGTATTTAGGTTTCAAATAGCAAGGATTATACATGTCTCAGACAACTGAGGTGCGATTGGAGGTCGGAGAGTCCAGATGGGCATTCTTCGTATGACTAAGACAGGGTTGTCCATTTCGACCGATACTGTTCAACGTAAGATGTGGAGGAGGTGATTAAATAGGCATGGGAAGAAACGGAGAGAGGAATTAAAGTAGGCGGGATACAACCAAAATTAGTCAGTCAGCCAAGGGGTTGTAAGCATTGCTCAGTGAATTGGAAATTCAGTACCATAGGTATCAGAAGAAAGTTAATATAAATAAAACAAAGGATTTGTAGTTTTCTAGAAAGATAAAGGCTAAGCTAAGCATTAAATTAGGAAGGCAAAAAATAGACCAGGTGGATCAGTTTACGTATCTCGGAGGTATTTTGGACGTAGTCTGAAAGCCTGAAGTAGCAGGGGCATAAAGAGAAGAGTCGTGTTATGCAAAGAAGCTTTAACGATGAGAGAATTAATGACAGGGACGTTGAGTAAGGATGTTACAAAAATGCTCGTTAAGCATAGTTATGTACGGCGCGGATACGTGGTCGCTGAAGCAGGAGGATAGACGTAGATTGGAGGCTTTTGAAATGTGGGTTTGGAGAAGAATGGAGAAGGTGAAATGGACGAAAAGGAAAACAAATGAGGAAATACTAGGTATGGCGGGCGAGGAGAGGACTTTGTTAGGAGAAATCCTATGGAGGAAGGAAAAATGGATGAAAGGTGTATTGGCGGTAGTGGGATGTTGAAGACTGTAGTAGAGGGGAGAATGTTAGGCAAACGAGGAAAGGGCAGGAACACGATGAGGATAGTGGACGGGATGAAGGGAGGAAGGAAATAAACACAAATGAAGAAGGACTTGATGTAGAGAAGGGTAGTGGATTGTGTTTTATTAGGAGAGACAAAACATTTATTTGTTCGTCCAAAACCTACCTTAGCCGGTAGGTTTTTTAAATATAATAGGTACCTATTATAATACCTAATAATAGGAAGGACTCACGCACATTACCAACTGAGTAAATTGAATTCTAAAGAAATAATATAATGCTGACACAAGTGGAAAGCAAATGAAAGATATTGGATGGGCACAATCTCGAAAGAAAATTTTTCGCGGAAATTCGAAGAGGATAGGAAAAATGGGTCGAGGTGGTATTAGATGATAAGGTGGCCGATTAAAAGACGTGACAGAATGTGGAATGCCACGCAGAGTGTGGATGGTGCGGAAAGTAGGCATTTAACAAATGAAAGGTGTTACAAAGGAAAGGAGTTGGCAGTGCCCAGTGGTCAAGAGACATGGGCTTGACCCCGTGCCCTTTTTACCGGCGCAGTCTGTCGCTGAGTTCAGGCTTAGTCCTCTAATACCCATTTAATGTCTCTCCCCGACCCTGCTTGGGACACGGAAAACGAGAGAAATGTAAGACCTATTACATGTACCGCGTAAAGCGGGCAATTTCAACAAAGTATTACGTGTTCCATTGTTAAGTGTACTCGCGGTTAAATTTACTAGAGCAGTGTATTACGAACGGTCTAGGATGACATCCAAACTTCGTTCTCAATTCTGCTCCACAGCCACCCCAATAAAGAAGCCAAAGAAAAGAGATGTTAACTGGGCTAACGCAGCGACGATAAGTATCGCCACCAATTACCAATTGCTTGTGAGATGCTTCCCATGTGACTGAACTTCCATTCTATTTTATCATTATTACATCTTATGGACGTAATTGGCACATATGAACCTGTACCACAATCTCAAAACGGTCACGTTATTGTTCGAAAACCCAGTGACCTCATACTCTCCACAAGATTACTAATATCCAGTTTAGAATTTGTCCAGGGTCAGAGTAGTTCCCTGGCTCATTTGAACCTACCAGAGGCGGCCTGAAACAAAGTGGAGTAGCCGTCCAATTTTCCGAACGATGGTTACCCGAAGCGTTACTATCCTAACATGCTCCTAAATAGTTATAAAATACATGCTAGGAAAATATTTAACGTTGTGTAGGCATGATGTACATTCGTAGTGGAATGTGCATGTGTATGCTAGTTTATAGTATACGTATTTATTTGAATACGTACAAGTCAAAAATGTTTACATTAACGCCTCAGTGGGTGTTGATTGGAATGAATTTGTTGATTTTGCATGTGGCTTTAAGTCTGTTTAATGGGGGTAAACTAATGCCCCGCACCACACGTCCTTACGGGTTATTATGTTTTATGTAGATGAAATATCGCGAAAGTGAAGTCTTGGCATCAATGTATTTTCACTTTTGCTGCGTAAATATTTCTACCCATGAGATATGGTAGTCCAAGGGTATAGCGTTGAACTACTGACTGGAGGGCGCGGGTTCGATTTCGGCACGCCTCTCTCGGCAACCTTAGCTTTGCCTAATCTGTTTGATTTTCAAATAGCAAAAATTTCTGGAAAATTATTGGCGGCATAGTGAAAGGAACTGGCCCCCAGACCCACACGTGTGAATTTCATACACCGTCGGGCTTAGAATTGTGTGAACTCTACTGTCGACTATCAAGCCAAAATTCTGGTTTATTTCTGTGTTTATGGTTTATGCCTATACCAGAAGTCGAGTTACTAACACACGTTTTGCAGTAGTCTTTGTAGATTGGTTTTTAGTCTCTTACCTGATTTGTGATAGCAATAATTTGGAGCTAAAAAATATTTTTTTTGCATTTAGACTTGAATTTAATTTTTTTAAATTTGATTTCCCGAGCTCCATAAGGTCATAAACTCGGATGCTGAACTTCCCACTTTGCTGTCACCTGCGGAAGTCGAATCGTGGTCCCCTGAATGGGAATTACCTCCAGGACAAAGCCATTCATCCACTGCACTCCACTCTGGATTAATCTGTTTTCTACGTAATCTTTCGAGGAAGGGAACAAGCGCGAGAAAATGGGAGTTTTGTGTGGGAGAGAGATATAGAGAGAGCTAGTGGGTGAGTGAGAGGATGGGGTAGAAGAAAGGGGGACGAAAGAGCATCGGTCTGATTTAAGTGCCAACCCCCTCCAATTCCAACCCACCCACATTCATGCGACGCGAACCCAGCCCCCTTCGGCTAAACCACCCCCGGAACTTCCCCATCGCCTACTCGGAGAGGGAGGAGGTCCGCATCGCTTGGAATCATCCCCCCCACACTCTAGACACTTCCCACCCCCCCCCCGGGAGGAGAACGAGGAAGGGGGGTAGGCAAGGGTGCGGAGGAAGCATCAACGATTCGGCCAGCGTTCCAAACTCCCGGCCCGCGATGGGATTCCCTCCCAGCCATTCGGGAGGTGAAAGAAGGGGCTCGGGTTTTTCGGCGAAGGAAAGTGAGGCTGGGAGTTTTTGGGGGAGATGGGGAAGGATTTTAAGGGTTTGCAGCGGATGCACTCCGCACCCTGAGTCCCTAGCGGGGTTTGGACCCCTCGGTGGAGCGAGGCAAGAGGGAGGGGGGAGTTGGATGCGAGCAGAAACCAAGAGAACGAGTTCTTCTTTTATTCATATCTTCGGAAGATAAGATTCGGAGGAGGGCTCGGGAGCCCTTATTATGAACCCTAAAGCAAAGGGAAGCCCAGCCTTATTCTCGCTGGTTTAAAAGGTATGAGGCCTACCTCAGGAGACGATGGAAGTGGTAGGCACTAGATTAGATTCGTTTTCACCGCGGTCGGCCCGATGCAGTTCTCTTTATTGAGTACCTTCCCAGTGACATATGGGGGGAGTAAATTTCTTGATAAATGAGATTTTGCTGCGTGGCTTTATAAAATCTGGTGTGGAAAAGAGTGGTTGTCCGGATTGCCGGCCACGTAACCAGCTGTAAAGCGGTAACTTTGGGATGGAAGGAGCGCTACCCTCTCTCATAATACATTATGGTATTGTATACGTACATACTCTTACGTTGTTGTACACAATTGTATACATACTAGTATATACATACATAATACATTAAGTTTATGTATTGTTGAACCATTTCGACTTCGCATGACATCATATCCTACAGATAAACTTAAAACGAACCAGTATTGAAACAATTGAGCACAATTCTTTCGCTTGAATAACTTACAATGTCAACTTAAAAGAGCATGAATGTGACTATTTAAGCTACTGGACATCCAATTTAGCTTATGATCCCGAGAAATTTTGACGACCGTATATTATTTTGGTAGATTTGATCACGGAGATTATACAAGGTAGAGAAAGAGCCACCGTCACTAACAGATTCAACCATTCTTCCTTCCTCGGCAGCATATAATATTATAATAAAAGCGAACGCAAGAACTTGAAAATTATCCTTGCTCAACGAATCTGAAAGTTATTACCTTTTCCTAGAATCTTCCCATTATTTTTCTATTCTATTTTGCTTCTTAATAGTCCATTAATCTTCAAGATGCGTCCAATCCATTTAAATCTTTTCTTTGCTGAAGGGTACTCCAATTGTTATTTCCTCTCCCGCTCTTCTCTATACTTCTTCTTTCCTCACTTTGCCCCCCCCTCCCATTTAATCTCCGGCATCATATTTCAAAGGCTTCGCTGGCACACTTTTCCCTTGTACAATGTCTATTATCTGTAGAAGTGGCATGATTTAACGCACTGTTTTCTCATTTGCAACCTTAGGTTCTTTGAAAATATTTGTTACTCATATTCATAAACGCCTTCTTAGCTTGGACTTTTCTAACCCCGACGTCGCTAAACTCCCACCCCAAGTTATACTGCTGTCCAGGCAGGCGAAGGTTTCCACTTGATTTAGTTTCACTCCTTGAAGTAGGATATTAGCCTTCAGCTTCTCTCCTCCTCATACAAGAATTTTTTTTCTTGTTAATACTCATTGTGTATCCCCGAAGTACATCTTCCAGACCATTAACAGTTAATTGCAGGTTCTCTCGTGTTTCTGCAACTAGTGCGATAACTTCTATTAACTGGAGTAAGATAATTTCTTTGCGATTCACCTATATTCCATTGATGTCCAATTATTGCGTTATTGTGTTACTTTCAACATTCATAAGCTAAATTTTGTTACCAACGGTAAAGTGGCACTCCCCTTGTCAATCTAAAAAAAAACGCTTTGTGGCTTTTGCATGCAGTTTTTTTCTTAATTACGGGTGGTGCCCTAACACCCCCCACCACACGCCCTTGCGGTGGCTTGCGGGGAATTAAGTATATGTAGATGAACATTACCTGCCTCCTTTTAATTTCTACGAACAATCCCCTCTCCACCCTCATTATGCCTAACACTATCTCGTTTGTTTTCCTTTTAGCCCACTTCCTTCTCCACACCCAAATTCCTAAAACCTCAAATATATGCCTGCCATCCTGCTTCAATGACCTTGTTTCCGCGCTGTACAAAACCACGCTCCATATCTAGGTTTTAAAAGTCTTTAGCTTCCTTTCTCAACGTTCCCGTCATCAATTCCCACTTTCCGGTGAAAGCGTAACGCAATTCTTCTCCTCAAGACCATGCTGCTACTTTGACTATTTTGGACCAAAAAACTTCTGGGATACGTAAACTGTTTCGCCTGCTCTAGTTCTAGCCCTCCAATTTTAACGTTTAGCTTTAGTTTTTATCGTTTAGGAAAGTAACATGACCTATGCTTTGTTGACATTTATTCTCATACCATACATTTTCCACATATTGACTTTTCAATGCACTCAGAATGCTTGAAACTCCTTGTGTGTGCCTATATTATATATAGCATTTTGTGTGGGTACGTGTGTGTGTATACACACACACAAAATTCACCTTTGCGGTAAATTGGGGGATATTGTGCAAATGGATGTAGATGTGTCTCTCCTCCGCACCCCTTTCATCAGCCCCTCTAATGGTTGTCTTTGTGGTTGTGTTTTTGGCAATCTCCGCACATTTCCTTGCCAACTACTCCATCTTGCTTTGATAAAGCGAAATATGTCCCGTCTCCTGTGTACATCGTTAGATTCATTGCTCGTCCTATTCTCCGTATGTCATTTATGTCTTTTAGGTCCGTAGACTCTGTATGTAATTTGTCCTCAAATATCATTTTTATAACTACGTTTGTATACAATACATTGAGTAATCATAAAATATTTAGAATAATGAAATAAAATTTATTAAAATTTTATTTCACTTCAGAATGAGGAATATGGAAATAGCAATGGATTTTGATTGTTTTATGCCTTCGAGATAGGCCTGAATAGGGTAACTATAACTGATTTCGATTATAAATTATAAAAGAATAAATAAATCCATAAATGCTGGCGGTATACTTAAATGAACAAACCATCATTACTACAACTTTTGCTATTATCAAGGCAATTCATTTTGGAATTGCCTTGTGTTCCTTAAAACCTTATGTTCAACAATTTTGTGGGTTTTGAGGGAGAGGTTAGGTTAAAAGGAATCAGGACGTATTAGGAAGGTATGTGGGCGAGATAATACAGGGGTTAGATCGCCTGATAACTGAAAGGAGGAACCAAGGTTTGGCTTTAGATGACGCCTCTTGGAACCCTAAACCCAAAATGCGTATTTTTTTAGAGCTAGATCATTCCGGTAAACCATAGGCAGATGAGTGAAATGTACTATAGCTCCTAATTACCCTGGTGTTTGAATTTCATAGGATGAGGCATCAAGCTCAGTATTAAATCATATCTACCAAGATTCACGTTGATTACTGCGGTCTAAAAGGTGAAAGGGAAAAATTAGTCGTACTGTTTGGTGTAGATGAAGTGTTGAAGGTCAAGCACAACTCAATGGAAAACATTATGAGAAGAACTGTATTGCATCATAGGAGATAAAGCAAGAACTTTAAGGAGAAAATAAACAGGTAAATGTCAAATACCATTGCCATGAATTTTTTCAATTAATTAGAGAATTTTTTAGACTGATTTTGTAAAATGACATTTCCTAAAGCCTTAAAAGGTAACTTTTATGGCTTAAGGAAATATTATGTAATATAATCAGTCTAAAAATAGACCTTAGGAATCTCAATTAATCCTCTCTACTGAAGAATTTTATGATTTTGGAAGCACTGAAAATATGATTAAACTTTCATTTAAAAATTCTTTGCCAAAAAGGATTATATATTTTTATCATAAATTGAGTATCCTGTCTTTGTTCAATTGCATGCTCTTTTCTTGCTTAGTTTTTTAAGGTCTGTATGCCAAAACGATTGGTCGTATTTTCTCAATAAGAATTTTCTCCTCCCCCTCATTAGTTAAATACTGAAATGATGCATGCATGACTTAAATTATAAATTAAATTCGATCAATATAAGCATTTTTGGACAAATCAAATAATATTCGCTTGCACTGGCATTTATTCTTTCATAGGAAATACATAATAATATGCGCATAACAATTAAAACACTGGAACATCCGCTTTTCGTTAGAAAGATTATAAGAAAATATAAAGGAAAAGTAAGAGAAGTGATGATAAGTTTCAGTTGTGCCAAATTTGGAATGCGCGGCTGGTATTTAAGATCCGCGAGAGGAATCGATAAATTATGAATTGGAAAAGGTTCGAAGAAAATCCGCTAGGCTTCTTAAAACTACTACGGGAAGAGAGCAAGCGTGACGACTATGTTGGAAGAATTAGTTCTCAGGCAATTTGAATAACAGGGACTTTACTTAGAAAGACAGAAAGGAAAACAAATGAGGACGTTCTAGTGCTAGGTGCAATGAAGCAGGATAGGGCATGGTTGCAAATTATCAAAAAGAACAATTAGATGGATGCAAAGAATTTTTATTGGGGATGAGTTGTGACAGAAAGTAATAGAGGGGAGAAGGTTAGGCTAGCAAGGAAAGAGCCAATACAATTATGCAAATATATATACATACATATATATATATATATATATATATATATATATATATATATATATATATAGAATAAAACAGATAACACGTAAAAGGACACTCACACTGTAGATGATTTAAGCTTTCGGCCTACTCCGAGGCCTTCTTCAGGTCAGACTGAGAGGTTTTGAGGGAAGAGTGCCTGGGGAGGGGAGGGGGGGCGGAAGGTTTAGGGACTGTTGGGAAAGAAATTAAAGATGGCGGTTAAGGGTAGGAATTTTAAAGTATCGGAAATATAGGATGTATGCGGATTCGCGAGTTCTTACCTCTATGTTGGTGGCTGAATACTTGGCCGGGAATACTACGCCCAACGGCGTGTGAATACTCACACATCAGGATAGGGGGGGCCGGCTCCTTTATTTGTGCCGATAATGATTTCCCAGAAAAAACTGGTACCCGAAAAATCACAAAGCTGCAGGTGCCCAGAGTGCCTAGGCCGGTAATTGAACCTGTGACCCTCCGGTCAGTTGTCTACGTTATACCCCCTGGACTACCGGTACTATATATATTATTTTCATTAGGAAATCTAACGGTTATAGTAGGTTTTTCGATGGACACAACTATCAAATGAATATTTTATAACTCAACCCAACCCAATATATAACCCAATCCAGTAACCCACTCTACATCAGGTCCCTCTTCATCTCTGTGTATTTCTTTCCTCCCTTCATCCCGTCCAACATCCCTATCCTGTTCCTGCTCATTAATCGTCTTAATCCAATTTTCGCTTAATTTAATCGTTAATCCAATATTCTCCCCTCCATTACTTTCTTTAACATCCCACTACCGCTAAATACGCCTTTCATCCATTTTTCCTGCCTCCATAGGATTTCTCTCAACAAACCCCTCTCCTTCCCCACCATTTCTAGTACTTCCTCATTTGTTTTCTATACGGTCCATTTAACCTTTTCCATTCTTCTCCACACCCACATTTCAAAAGCCTCCAATCTACGTCTATTCTCCTGTTTCAGTGACCACGTTTCCGCGCCGTATATAGCTACGCTCCATATAGAGTTTTTACGAGTCTTGTCTTAACCTCCCTACTCAACGTCCCAGTCATCAACTCCCTCCTCCTTGAGAAAGCCTCCTTTCCTAGCGCAATTCTTCTCCTTACGTCCCTACCACTTTGACCGTATTGGTCCAAAACACTTCCGAGATTTGTAAAGTTTTCTACCTGCTCTATTTTTCTCCTGCTATTTTAATGTTTAGCTTAGCCTTCTTCTTACTAGAAAATTGGAATATCTTTGATTTATTCACATTATTTCTCGTCACATATCTATTGCACAGAACGTCAAATTCACTCCACAATGCTTGCAACCCCTTGGCTGACTGAGGAACTAATGCTTGGTCATCAGCAAACCTAACCGATTTTACGAATTCCCCTCCGACTTTCATTCCTACCTCCAGTTCTTCCAATGCCTCTTTGATCATTTCCTCCACATACGTTGAACAGCACCGGTGACAATGGGCAACCCTGCCTTACCCCTCTTCCTAATACTGCCCATCCGGACTCTCCGTTCCCCACTCGCACCTGAGCAGTCTGAGACATGTACAGTTTGCGGATCAGTCTCCTGTCCCTCCAATCCATTCCTATTTTCTGCAATACATGCATTATTTTTCCCAATTCACTCTATCAAACGCTTTTTCGAAATCTACAAAACAGGCAAAAACGTCCTGTTTGTATTCTATATACTTTTCGACTAGTGATCTCATTACTGCAATGGCATCACGCGTACCTCTTCCTTTCCTGAACCCAAACTGATCATCCCCTAAGTAATCATTTGCCTTACTCTCTATCCTTTTGTTGATGATCCTGAGAATAACTTTAGCTGCGTGGGATATCAAACTTATTGTTCTGTAGTCCTCACATGATGTAGCCTTTTACTTCTTCGGAATTATTAACTTACACTGATTTCACAAAATCTTCCGTCCAGATTCCTTCCTTAAAGATACTACGAATCAGTCCATATATGGCCTTCTTCCCACCTTTCCCTAACCATTTCAACATTTCTACAGGAATATTATCCACCCCCACAGCCTTATTTGCTTCATCTCCTTTAATGCTCTTTCTATTTCATCGTCGAGTATGCCTTGACCTAAGCTATCCTTATCTACGAGGGTCATCCGGAAAGTAGTACCCGTTCGTGCCGCATGAAGTGCTGACGACGCGAGTAGCCGCTGGACGAGGTTAGATAGCTTCAGTGGCTTGTCTGCCTTCTCTGAGCCAAGTTGCGTGACGCTAGCATTGCCTGTGTTGTTTCTGTGATTGTTTACAATGTTTAAAAAAAATGAGAACGCCGCCAGTTGTGAAGTGAGGGCAGTGATTAAATTCCTCAATGCAAGAAACGTTCGCCCATGTGATATTCATCGCCAATTAAAGGAGGTGTATGGAGACAATGTAATGGACGAGTCGTCTGTTCGGCGGTGGTGTCGCAACTTCAACATGGGGAGGGGGAACACACACGACGATGAGCGTTCGGGGAGACCGTCTGTCATTACAGACCAACTGGTGAGCTCAGTTGACGAATTCGTGAGGAACGATCGGCGCGTCACAATTGATGACATCTGTGAGCATTTTCCCAATGTTTCTCGAACAATTGTTCATGAAATTGTTAAACACCATCTGCATTATGCAAAAATTTGTGCAAGATGGGTCCCTCGCATGCTTACAGATGAGCACAAAACCAAGCGTATGGCTGCAGCACTGACGTTTTTGGGACGTTATTCTGATGAAGGAGACTCTTTCTTGACTCGCATAATTACTGGTGACGAAACATGGGTTTGTTATGCATCACCTGAGAGTAAACGACAGTCAATGGAGTGGCATCATGCTCATTCACCAAACAAACCAAAAAAATTCAAGACAGTTCTGTCCACCAGGAAACTCATGGCAACCATTTTCTGGGATCGACGAGGTGTATTGCTTATTGATTTTATGGCCCGTGGAGACACTATTAATGCCAATGCGTATTGTGAAACATTAAAGAAATTACGGCGGGCAATACAAAATCGGCGGCGAGGTCTATTGTCTACTGGTGTCATTCTCGTTCATGACAATGCCAGGCCTCATGCAGCTGGGATAACACAAAAACTTTTGCAGCAATTCAAATGGGAAACTTTCGACCATCCACCGTATAGCCCGGACTTGGCCCCTTCAGATTTTCATCTCTTTACAAAGCTTAAAGACTTTTTGGCAGGAAAAAGATTTGACAGCGATGAAGAACTTAAAGAAGGAGTGACCCTGTATCTCAATGAGCTGGCGGCGAAGGACTATGCAGCAGGAATACAGAAACTTGTCACACGTTATGACAAATGCCTTAATTTGCTTGGAGATTATGTTGAGAAGTAGTTTAAAGTATCCTCTTTCAAATAAAATTTTTTATGTTTGTTAATATTTACTTTTGTGTCTTTATTTCACGAACGGGTACTACTTTCCGGATGACGCTCGTACGTCATGTTCTTTTTCTGTGTTTAACCTTGTCGGCCTAAGTTCTCTACAGTACAGTGATTCTATATATTCCTTCCATCTCTCTTGGATTTTATCTGGTTCTATTATTATCTTATTCCACTTATCTTTAATGGTTAGCACAGTTCATGCTTTCTTATTTCCCAATAAGAACTTAACCTTGCAGTATTGAGCACCAATTTCACCATTCGTCTGCAAAATTTCCATATCCTCGCATTGCGTTTTCCACCATTTTTCCTTCGCATTATCTGTCGCCCTTCTCAATTTATTGATTTATTCTTAGTACTTCATTTTGCCTAACTCTGTGCTTCCATTCTTCCATCTTCTTCTCTCATCCATCTTTGCAATCCATCCGTTACCCATGGTTTCCTTATCCTTTCCTCTTTAACGGTTCCTATGGTGTCTTCTGCGGCTTCCTATATCATTTCCTTGATACAACCCCATATTTCTTCGATAGTACTCAGGTGTTTACCGTCATTCATGATTTTCTCCACAGCCTACTGATACTCCTTCCTTGTTACTCCATTTGATGCTTCTATATTGCATAAGATTCCACTACCACTCAATACGCCTTTCATCCATTTTTTCTGCCTCCATACGATTTCTCTCAACAAACCCCTCTCCTCACCCACCATATCTAGTACCTCATTTGTTTTCCTTTCTTTCCATTTCACCTTCTCCATTCTTCTCCACACCCACATTTCAAAAGCCTCCAATCTACGTCTATCTTCCTGCTTCAGCGACTACGTTTCCGCGCCGTACATAGCTAAGCTCCATATCAGAGTTTTTACGAGTCTTGTCTTAACATTTCTACTCAACGTCCCCGTCATCAACTCCCTCCTCCTTGAGAAAGCCTCCTTACCTAGAGCAATTCTTTTCCTTACGTCCCTACTACTTTGACCGTATTGGTCCAAAAGACTTCCGAGATATGCAAACTGTTCTACCTGCTCCATTTTATCCCCGCCTATTTTGATATTTAGCTTAGCCTTTTTCTTTCTAGTAATCGCATAACCTTTGTTTAATTTTCAAAACATTAATATTGATTCTCATCCCATATACTATATCGCACTGAACTTCCAATTCACTCAGCAATGTTTGCAACCCCTTGGCTGACTGCTTACTAGAGTCCTAAGGTCACGTCCCAAAGTGATGATTCGTCGCGTTGCACTCACTCTTTTGATCAAGCAAAGGAAACTTAGACGACCACCCCGATGCATGTGGTGCCCGTGAATTATTTAGATGGAAAAAACTCTCACCTTTGGGTGGATGAGATATTGGAACCATTGGCCGAAGGCAGTTTTCATGGGAACTATTTTCCAAATTATTCCCATCGTAGATTCCATGTTAAAATTAGCAACACTTCTGACATCTCGTCTGTAGTACTGCAGACATCTCTAACGGGGAGCGTTCACCTCGCCTAGAGTCATGAACTACCTGCATGACTAACCAGATAAGATTAAGGTATTTTCAAAGTGCATCTGCCAAAGCTCTATACTGCTAACCATCACTAGGTTATGGGGTGGCACGGAATTAGTGCACCATGCATTTCACCACTGGTTGAAAAATTTTTAATATAGCTGTTTATAAATTTATCTGTATCAATACCTATACCTACAAAGTAAGCCGCAAGCCGCTGCAAGGGCGTGTGGTGGGGGTGTTAGGTCACCAGTTGGAAAAGAGAACAAAACCACATTTAAAATCAATACACCCATGCAAACCTATAGCCACAGTGGCGTTTACATTCATGAAAAAACCCTTTCAACCTACACGCATACAAACACA
Source organism: Hetaerina titia (assembly GCA_037158775.1). Lineage (NCBI taxonomy): Eukaryota > Metazoa > Arthropoda > Insecta > Odonata > Calopterygidae > Hetaerina > Hetaerina titia. The sequence continues at coordinate 81,581,420 of CM073777.1, read as the reverse complement.
TGTACGATCAACTAACAAACAATTTCATCTTAAGATGCAGTAAAAATTTATCTATTAACGTGCAAGTTAATATTTGAAAAGCAAGAAGGTGAAATTTCACTACCACATGGACACGCGACATACAACGGTCTCCTCCCTCAAGGACACATGTAGGAAATATGACCCAACGCTGTAGCGGGAGCGGGACGGCTCCCCCAAGGAGAAAGATGAAGGATGGAAAAGGAAACTTAAAAAAAGACGAAGCAGGACAAGGAATACTGTTAAGAGCACCACATTTTTTAATGGCGTTCTAATGCCTTAAAAAATGTAATTCTAATGCGATCATGCGGGAAGTTATTTCCACCGTTTGAGTTACATAAAATTTATCTTAATAGCCAATAGGTTAGTAGCACATCATTTCGATGTTTCACCATCGGTTTGGAATCCATCCCTGTGACAAACCCTAGCGGGAACTTGTAGGATATCATTGTTGGATTTCGTAATCACAACAAAAACAAAGAAACACTGAAGAAATACTGCCGATGAGCTGTTAATCACTATCTCGAGTACTTTAATAAACGCTCCTGAAACACAACTTCTGCGTGATATGTTGGACACGGCGTACATAAACATTGATGAAATATTAGGTAAGATTACAGTTAAAACAGCGGGGTTCTTCATTATGCTTACTATATGTCACGATAGTGAGTATTACAAAAAAGAATGGCGTGCTGTAGAAATAGAATTAGAAAGAAAATAATGCAGTAGAGAGGATTATTTACATGAATATGAGGATGAAGAGAAGGAAAGACTCATCGTCTTGTTTAAATTCTAAATTATATCTTTCTCATCAAGTCCCACGAGAAAGTTCCTCAAGGCGGACTCTAGCTGAAGTATATCCAGCGGGACATTGTAGCAACTCAAGTGTTAAGTCGCACTTGTAAAGGAGTAACTTTCAAATAATTATTTTTATATGTAATCGAATTGATTTCTAACTACATTTTAGTATTTAGTTGAGCAGGATATTTCATTAATTTTTTTGGGATTAAAGTTGTCGGCCTAGAGCTTAACATCATGTTTATGTGGACAATATCATTTCATTCTCGAAGTTCACTTCCTTGAAACAATTTATTCCGTGTGTACCTACCTTCCAGATAAATGTAAATAATTTGCTCAATATATTATTACTATTGACGATTAGGCACTTCTTGCCATAAAAAATAGACTTAATATTCACAGGACGATGCAGAACCAAACTTTGAACACTAAATTTATTTCTATTTTATGACAAGTAGTGCTCAGTCGTTAATGCTAATAAGATATTCAGTTTAATATTTCCATTTATTTGGAAGACACGCCCAATAAATCGCTTCGTAAATTCAAACAAAGAAATGGACAAATAGTTTCGCCTCCAAAGGAGCCATCTGGTAAAATTCCATTATAACCGATCGATACTAAATTCATAATTACCTATAAATATATTTGATGATGTTTTAACTGCCCAAGCTATTTTTCCCCCTCTTTTAATTCATTATGCATGGAAACAAAATTTATTTAAATTTCGTGAAAACGCTCCGAATTCACCTATCAACGCTTGACATTGTACATTTTGCATTGTAGCATGATATCATCCAGAGATAGCAAACATTACAGCAAGATCGAAGCAAAATTAGTATTAATTAAAATTGGCAATTTTCCACAAAATAATTGTTATGTGGAAAATTGCCAATTTTAATTAATCATGATATTCCACCATATCACGCCTGAAATATCTCTTTTTATGCAAAAAAAGTAGTTCTAAGGGCAAAATATATACTGTACGCTGAATAGAAGTAAAACAAATTTCAGGACATAGAAAAATAGCTCTTTTTACCCTTTATTCCCGTGAGCCCAAACTAGAGTGTCTTATGAACGAGGGAAGTGGTTTATCACAAAGAGCTTCTCCCGACACATGGGTCCTCATCAAGAAGTTACACAATACACCGACTCTAATGATAGCAAGACACAACCCTAGGATGCCACCGTGAGATTATTAAATGAGACTTGCTCTAACATGCATGCATATAACAAATGAGCGTTTTCATGAGAAAATGTTCAAGTTGGTACAAGGGTGAGAATAGCATTGCTGCATTAACTACTCGAAAAGACGCGAGGGGGTAAGAAAAACGGTGCCTGTAAATGGCAGTGGAGATGTGATGCGCCCTGCCACTTTATGACTCTCTTACCCCCACGCTCCATTGAACGTGTTGTATAGGGAGACGTGCCCGCTCTAGTGGAAATGCAGTACGACAAGTCATCAACAGAACTCGAGAATCTGGTGTCACGCTCTGAGAGCACACATTGTGTTAAGCGACTATCATCAAGCCCCTACGGGCGAATTAATAATCTGGCCTTTAGGCATGAAAAGTGGAGAGAGATTGTGGTGGGAAGTGTTGTGGGGTTTGAGGACCAATTTAATAATAAAATATCACTTAAATAAGAGAGCTTAACAATATAGTTTGCATTTTTAGACAGTTGATTTTTCTTAGTTTTGTCTATGTCAGCTCCAAGGTTAACAAGGAATGTCCTTGCGGTACTGCACCCGTGCAGTACTCATTTCAGGGAAACCGAAGCACACTCATCGAATATTTCACCTTAAGGTGCAAATGAAAATATCATTTTTATAAAATCTTCTAAAATTCTGAACACTTTCTGCATCCCTCCATTCCGCCCAATATCCCTTTCTCGTTTGCCAAACATTCTCCTCTCTATCTTAGTCGTCAGCATCCCATTCCCAATCAAAACATTCACAATCCTTCTGCCACGCCTCTTTTTGATTTTTTCCAACATTCCCATCTCCCGCCCCTTGCTCTTCCTCCTTAGTTTCCTTTTCGATCCACACCACCTTATCCATACTTTCCTAAACCAGAAATTCAAAAGTCTCCAGTCTAAGTACAACTGTCATCTTGGCTCAAGAACCAAGTTTCCGTTTCGTGATAAACTATTCTCCATTGGCTAATGACTATTATAATCCTCTTGTGAGAACTGGATTTGATTTAACAATTAACTCTAATTCATCTATATTAAATGAATTTGAAGTAATGTCATGAAATATGGCGTTACGTACCATCCCTGGAGAGCCAAATTCAGAAAGTGGCATATCAGACAGAATCCATGGAACTGACATTGACGCTGAAACCTGATATTTGGGCAAACCAAGAACACTATGTTCCTGTATGCATTATTCGTACTCAGCTACATAAGCTGATCGTAAATATTATTCCAATCGCCTAAATTCTATAACTGCACCATTAGAACTAGTATTTCAATAACTTTTAGTTTTTACAATTTCATTTGATTGTTCTTCCTGCAGTAAACTCGACTTTAGTGAGAAGTGGAATATTTTATACATAACCACAGTAGTATAGGTTTTTTCGATTAAAATTATACTCCTTTTTTAATTATTCAACGTATAAATTCGTTATTGACAGGCAAACAACACTTAAAATTTACGTTTGCTTAAAATCGTCTGGGAAATAGTTATCATTTTAAACAGATCCTTTTAAAACCTCCTTGGTTCCCTATCGTCGACTATTAGGGAAATAATTCAAAAAGGTGTTAAAAGAATGAGTTGCCCAGCGATTAGCGGAGTGAGTTGAATAAAGGAGAATCAACGGCTACAGCAAAAAACATTATAATTATTATAAGTAGTAGTATTATACCGTTTAAGGTAGGTTTTAGATTAACACAGTTTACTCAACTGTAAAACGCTTCATATATTTGCCTCTCCTAATAAAACCCAACCCGACATCCAGCAGTAAAGTAAGTCCCTTCAATTCTGAAAACATTCCCCCTCTCTCCATCCAACATCTTTATCCTCCTCTTATCCAGTCCTCGCTTGCCTAGCATTCTCCCCTTTATCACGGTCTTCAACATCCTATTACCAATCAAAATATTCTGCAACCACCCTTCCAACCTCTTTTTGATTTCTCTCCACAATTCCATCTCCTCCCTAACCACGCCTAGAACTTCTTCGTTTTCTTGCCTTTCTGCTCACTTCATCTTTTTCTTACTTCTCCAAATCACATTTCAAAATCAATTTACGATGACCATCTTTTTACTGACTTCTAATAAGCAAACCACTTTACTTTTCCACATAAACTTTTTAATTTTTACCACCCAGGTTTCGTTGATGATGTTATGCTATAACGAAACCTGGGTTGTAAAAATTAAAAAGTTTATGTGGAAAAGTAAAGTGGTTTGATTATTAAAGGTCAGTATGAAGATTTTCCACCAAGTTACTCCAGAAACTGTTTTATTGATGACCATCTTGCTAAAATCGGACCCATAAAACAATAGGATTTGTATGAAAAATGAATATTGTAAATTAGCATCAATAAAATGTTGAAGCGGGGCACATGTGCGGAGAGTTGATGACCAAGTGTACGACTAGTTGATGGGACGAAAGGCCGAGGGAGATTTAAGGTAGGGCATTCACGCAGCCGGTGGAAATGGATGAGAAGTGAGGATTAGCGATGAGCTTCTCAAATGGGATGGAAAGAGTGTTTCACCCAAGTCTGTGAGGTGTGCTACGAAGGAGGACGGACGCTCAAGGGCCGTGCATTCACGACGCTAAAATTGTTACGGGCACGGGAGACCTTATCCAGCGTTGCTCTTTTCAGAACACGACAGATCTCTCTGTCTCTCCATCCGTATCCAAGACGACCCCGCAGCATCAACCTCAATGGAAATCTCTCCGCAAAGATTTTCGCCTCCTCTCCCTCTCACGCTGCAAGAGACCTTTAAGGACCGGAGAATGGCTTGTGGCGCTCTCCTTTGCGGTCTAAGCAAGCAGGAAGAGCCGACCCTCCCTATGGCAATCCAAACTCGATTGTCTCCGCCGCTCCCTTTGCCTTCAACAGGATCATGGACTCCACTGAGGCGGTAGAGTTTGTTCTTTAAGACGAGGCAAAAGTACAACCCCGGCCTAGCGGCAATCTTCCTTTGACCCATAACACAATCATATTCAGGATGATGAAAAAGACTCTGATATATGTATGTTTCAGAGATTATGCAAATTTTTCCGTTGAAAATATACCAATAAATCGAGAGGGCTAAGAATTTCGTTTCAATAAAAAAGCGATGATGAGGGAAATGTATTCCCTGACTATAGTTCTGCTGCATCATATTCCCTTAATAAGGAACTGCAAGCATTGACATTCGTCATTGTTCTATGGACTTAATTTATAAACCTCGGTAGATGATAGCTATTGGAGATCTAAGTGAAGCTAGAGATTTTATCCGATTTGAGATCTTGACGTAAATTTTTTCAAGGGTCGTCTACGGATTAGATAGAGGTTGCTTTCAGACAGCAACTGAAAACTGTGTGTCTATTACAAATTGACATAAAATGCACAACCCGGCATTGGACACAACAGTAAGGTGCCTGCAAGTCATGTATGTTTCTGAGAAAAGTTCGACCATCATTAAATAATAGATTTCGTAAACGTTTCTCTCTTGAGACTTAAAATTTATTTCCTTCACTTTGACTAGCATACATATCATTCTCCCTTTCTCCTCTCGTTTTTTACCATTCCATAATCTTTTGAATTCCACATAAATCACTTTTTCTGCTTCTTTGAATTTCTCGCTCTAACTTTCTCTCTTCATTTATTAATTGCTACGTTTTTTTTACTTTTCGAGTTTAATATTAAAGGCTTTTTCCTTAAATGTCTCCTAAAAAGGAAATGGAACTTTCCATTCGTGCGCATTTTGTCAAATTCATTATTACTTGGAATTCCAATCACCCATGCGTTCCTCTTCGTGATTTTTATAAAGGTCTGAGCCAAATTGTCATGCAGCAATTGACATAAATTTACCCTGAGGAGGCATTTCGCCTGTACTAGTGTTTCATTCCCATAAAAGATCATCTAAATTTACGCATACAGGTACACAATATCCACAATTCGCTGTAAGGACGTAAGGCGGGGGGTAATAGGGTCCCAGGCATACACACATGCCCAGAAATATTACCTCACACATTTTTTTTATAATATACGAAAAAATAATATGCCAAAAAACATATATGCCCATAAAATCTAAAAATTTTCGAAATTCACTGATTCATTAAATTTTAGTGTTAAATCAATGCAACAATTTCAGAATGTAAAAAGTCATTTGCCTTGACCGGGATTCGAACCCTGGTCCCTGGAGTTACTGTTGCTCCTCGATGTCCGGCCGAGCGGTTTATCCAATTAAGCTACCGAGGCGTCTTATTACAACCTGAATTTTTTGGGCTCATAAAGGAACAAGATGTTGAGACGAAGTACATACAATGTCACAGGCATTCGAGTCCACGAGGTTAAGAACAATTTGAAACACTTATGCTGTTTACACCTTACACAAATTACAAGAAACTGCGGCAGATGGCGCAGCAGTAACTTTTAATGGAGTCATCCGCTAATATACATTTCAATGAAACAATTTCAGAGTGTAAAAATCGTTCGTATTGACCGGGATTCGAACCCGGATCCCTCGAGTTACTGTTGCGGCATCTCTCGCAGTTTTTTTTAAATTTGGTGTGTTTCTTTTACGGGCATTTTGGATCAATGACGTCATTATTACGTATAGTTCGGGCAAAAAACGAATATTTGAATCTCTATGTGGCGGTTTGTATTTCTCTTATTTCTCCCCATTGCCTATACTTATAATATGATTTGGGACCGCAATGATTTTCTTTTTGTCGCTAGAAAACACTAGTATCACTTTTGCGGAAACACTGTATCTTTCTAGAAATCTTTCTTACCTACTCCATTTGAGAATCATCAATCTCTCAATCAAATGCCTCCGGTGTAACAGATACGCTTACTCTCTTCTCGCAGTATTTTTTTAACTAGTCGTGCGCAGTTTTTCTGAGCATTATCTCATTCCCTAATTATCGCTCGCTTCTAAGTATACAAAATACTTGCCGCTTATTCAAAATTTGGCATAATAATAGTGGGATAACAATCCTCTCATACTATTTAATTAAATGTTCCTACAACTCGGTTAATTAAACCTAGCACCTTGAAGCCGCATATCCCTCTAATGTGTGCATACCAAATGAAAAGTTTTATGCTATAGGTTTATTTATTATTGATAGAGAAACAGCCATCATTTACCTTCACATCGGATTTTTAATATTAAAATATCAAGACAATTACAAACACCCAAGCTCTGGATGGAGAACTCTCAGGGACGGGAATCGAAACCACGACCTTTGTGTTGGCAGGCGGATACGGTACCTCTCCGCAACAGGGGTCAGCAAATTAAGGAAATTTCAGTGAAATGTTTAAGTCTTTTATCTGTTGCTTAAGACAACTCAATCTGATCTATTTAAAAATGTTCTCCTTTTTTATCTATGTCTTCTCTTATTCCTCCAACTTTTATGATTGCTACTAATAAACTGATAAGTACTATGTGGAATGAATAATATAATATTATTAAATTCGAAATCCAGCGTGAAGTAAATTTGACCTGAGGACGCCCGCGAAGGAAGTTTTATCGTATATTTTTCCTATTTGATAGCATTGGGCAGGTGCTTCTTGTTGCTCCCATCGTCTTTTAACTTCAAGCTCTCATTTTCGGCCATTTTGATAACTGTAATAGATGGTATGTAAAGTAAAAATATCGACCCTAATGAAGAGAGACTTTAGTAGGAGTTAAACTTGAAATTATAACATGGAAAAAAATACTTTTTCTTCAAGGTAGATGTTCATTATTAAACACATTAATTTTGCCCCGTGAATTCCTGCCGCTGGTTATATTCTAAGTTAGAATTTAGTTAATATTCATATCGTTGTATATTAAAATTTGCATTAACTCAGTGGCTATCCAAACCTAAATTCGATACTCTGTGGAACTGTAAAATGAAATGCGGGGCGACAAAATTTCTTGACGGATTTTGAAAATATACCACTTCACCGCATGACGCCTTTCGGTTTGATTTTTTAGCAAATCTTAGCCTAATAATGACCCGAGATATGTCGATACATGTAGACGGAGGTGACTTTTATTCATCATAAAATCTCGTGCAGAGGTGCAAGGGGAAACGGCACAGAGAGATGTAATACGGGAGAATAAAATAAGGATGATGGGGTAGTGGCCGAGGGGTGGAAGAGGCCATGATGTGAATCAGAAAGTACGAGGAAGGGGGGACCGGAGGAAGGGGAGACTGAGGGGGAAGGCGGAGAGGGATGGAATTGATGTTCGGGAGGAAGATGCCAGGGGAGAAAGGGAGAGAAAGAATATGGCGTAGGGGCGGAGTTGGTTAGATAAGAGTAGCTGCACTCCCCGTCTTTCGAAGTACTCTAGTCGTATATGGGCTTTGAATTAGGAGAGCACGCCAAGATTTCCGGAATCGCAGCGATAATACCCAGAAGGGGAGTCCCTAGATTGAGACGAGGTGCCGAGGTAACTAAGACAACGGGAAGGGAAAGTGGGGCATTAGAAGTATGCGGGAAACGGAGCAACGACTTAGGAGTAGTTTCAAAAGCAACCGTGGAATTCTGGGCAGGTTACTTGATTCTTAGATATTTAGACATTTAAGGATCCTACATGCCACCGCTAGGGTGTGTGGCAAAGGTGAATACAGGCCAGACTAATTTTGACCGGAATCTGCCCCTACCGCTGTTGGACAATGTTACACGTGGGAAGGAGAGACAAGCGGGTAGGAGGCTTCCGTTCAACAGAACTGCGGAAAAAGATAACTTTATTTTCCGTATATTAGGCACAAGTGTTTCAGGTCGAATTTTAGTTCTAATGTTAAAAGTATGACACACACATAACTTCCTTACTATTCCGAATCGAAGCAAGAAGCATAATTTTCCCTTGCTTGCACCTTTCACGAAAAGATTTATCCAGAAGCGTGATTCCAAAGCCTAACAACGTCTTCGGAGGAGGAATAAAGGGGAGACTGAAAGAATGGGTTTCCCGGGAGGGGTAGAAACCAGGAGGGAGCTCTGAAAAATTGCTGAAGGGTTGGGTGGAGCAAGTTTCAGAAAGGGGAGGAGGAGTGGTAGATGGAGAAAAGAATGGTGGGGCAGGGTGTGGGGCTGGCTGATGGGGAAATAAGGGTGGATGAAGAATGAATGATTGGGAATGGGAGGCAGAGAGTTTCTTCCCGGCGACGGGGGAAGTGGAAGAAGGGAGGGGGGCTCCTCGGTGAAATAGGGGGGGTCGGAGGTGAGAGATATAGAGGGAGATATGGCGAGGGGAGGGCGCGAGGCACAACCGGGGGAGCATTAGTCGGACAAATTGATCACCCCGGGATCCTGGCGCACTTTACCCCGCGCGGCCAAAAAGTGGTCAATTTAGACACGCCGCCCGATGATTTCAGAATTATCGTGCTCCCCGGAACACGTGACGTCTTTCCCCGCGCAAGATTGAGCGGGTCTGAGGTGACGGGGTTGAGCGTGAGTTGTGTTTCTGGAAAGAAAACTGATCCAAAAGAAGCACAGAAAAAATAACCCCGGAAAAAAAAATAAATATTCTCAGCGTTTAACTATCCACGTGAATGCCATGAATTCTAAAGCATCGGTAGGTAGTGTGGCAGGAGTTGGGACCACACCGGGTGTGTACATTAGGCCAAAAGTTGTGACTACGAACGTGAAAGAATGGTGATTACAAAAAACTAATCTCATATTGCTGTTGTTTTCACGATGGTGGTCTACCCATTATGGTAGGTTTTAAATAGATACACAGACTAGCTACCGCATAATTTCTAAGCCTCGCCTAAACAGAGGCAACCTGACGCCTTACACTAGAGTAGGCACCTCTCAATTTCCGCAAGCTTATTTCATTCCGCAAGGCCCATGCTTTTTCTCCCTCTGCCTGTCTGCCTCAGATAGTACCAAGGGATGAGAGAGGACAGTTCCGCGTTGTATTTTTGAAGGAAGAGATACGATAATGGGAAATATCAACAAAGATTTAAGAGGTCTGTTGAGTAACTCTAAAGTAGTTGGGGAGGCGGTCGACCAGATTGGTGAACAGTATTCTAAAATTGGGAGGACACAACCAAAAAATACCGTCCTAAGGGCAAGAGGATCACGAACGTCAGTGTGGTGGTAAAGAAAAAATATATATTCATGAAATGCATATCAAGATAGCACTAGTGAACAAAAACATAGAGACACAAAAAAGAAAAGAAACTCACACGTTTCCGTAATAAAACCAACCACCAACGGAAAGAATCTCTGCATTTGTAGACCACTATCTCCACCCAATAGTCTACTCCCTACCGTCCTACAGATTCATGCCATTTCATGTAAAGACTACAATCAACCTCCCTCCCTCCAGATACCGAGATTACCATTGACCACCATTGATGTCACATCCCTTTATACATAAATTCCCCATTCAGAAGGTTTTTCCGCTCTCCAATATTACATCTTTCAACGCTATAAGCCAAACATATCCAGCACTGAATTTCTCCTTAGCGTTTCCACCTTCATCCTCACTCGTAATTTCTTCTCCTTAACAATAAATTCTACATGCAGATAAAGGGTTGTGCCATGAGCAGCATGTTCATCCCTTCCTATGCAAGCCTGTTTCTTGGTCTTGCAGATAAAAAATTCCTGACAATCCCTGAAAACTCTATCGTGGTTCAGATGTATCGATGATATTTTCCTTCTCTGGCCACATGGTACTGATTCCCTGAAGACGTTCATTTCCGACCTCAATGCTTCGTCCTCTGACTCCTTCAATTCTACTGTTTCCTCCTCTCAAATCATCTTCGTAAATGTATCATTTGAAAGACAAAAAATTCCACACTTCTGTGCATATATAACCGATCAACAAACAACAATACTTACAGTATAACAGTAGTTAATTGCCAGTTACTTACACTCCCAAACCTTTCTTCACCGCAGAAATGCACCCAATTTCAATTTTTACACACATTTTCCTGGCCTGGAGTCTCTGAGATCAATCTTAAATAACATCTACCCTCTCCTCAAAAACCATAATTCCACCACTAACTTTTTTCCCAAATGCCCCTTCGTTAGTTCAAACGCTCCACCACCTTATCAGATCTCCTCAAATTAACCAATTCTCTCCTTAAATTCCTGCCTTGTCCCAAAGCCACACATACGTGTATGCCCTGCAATAACCCTAGACGTAAAACATGTCCTATTTGAACACCCGAATGCGATCCCTCTCCCAGCCGCTTTTTAACTCTCATCCACCAATTTCCTACTCCTCACCTACTTCCAGCAATGTAATTTACCTTCAGAAGTGCCAATAATATCCTGTCTTTTATATTGGGCAGTGTACCACACCGCTAAATATTAGAGTCAATAATCACTGGGCCTCATGAAAGAAATCTTCCCTGATTAGATGGCTCCCAATTCCAAAAGACACCTCCGGAGATAACACCGTCTATGATAAATGTTATAGTGCCATCCCTCCCACCATCTGACCCTCCACGTACACTCAAAACAATAGAGCAGAAGTTTATTTGGCTCCTTGATTCCTGGAATGAACTAGTTAATAACATTAGACATTAATCTTCAAATATTTTCATCCCTCCCCTGCTCCCAAAACCTTCCGTATTATTCCTACACTTCTAAAAATTCCCCTCACAAACATTTCCCCGCATTCCCCCTCCATTCAGCGTCCCCAGCTCCTTCTATTAAAACCTTGTCCTCAGTTCCTTTCTTCTCTTCCTTGAGAAAGGTGGCTTGACCACCGAACATTCACAAACGTTGGAGATTCTTCTCTTTTTTTATGTGTTTCAGTGTTTTTGTTTGCAAGTGCTATGTTGATAAACATTATTATTCACATCCATGCGATTTTCACGTTATAAATAAAAAATATATATATATATTTTTTTGTACATACATATATATATATATATATATATATATATATATATATATATATATATATATATATATATATATATATGTGTGTGTGTGTGTGTGTGTGTGTGTGTGTATTTTTTTCCACCCAGTTCAAACGGGTTATAGCGCTGGTGGCGGGACACTTTGACGTAGCCGTTCCAGATCATTTGGTGGGTTACTCTAATAAAAACTGCATTATATCTAGGGGGTAAGGCCCACAGATGGGTCACGTATCATAGCCGCGGGAAGACTACTTGGTTATGGAACCGGACACGGGTCACGATTGAGAGAGAAGGGAGTGAAAATTTTACAACACTTCATTTCACGAGATGGTCAACAATTTTCCCCAGTATCGCTCAATCGAGGCAGTCAATTCCTTCTCCCACAAGAATCCTAAGAATTTGAGGGAGGGTGCTTCTTACCAACCGATGAAAATCGGGGGCTGGTTTAATTCAGCAGTAGAAACTTCCATATCCGGTTGTTAAGGAAGAGATCGCCATCCTAATATGAAGTTAGGATGTGCCAGGCGAGAGACATGTGGGATGGGTCATCTATGAAAAGGGTTATGTCGTCAGCGTATGCGACGCCCATATAGATGGCGCCGTGACGGCATATCCGATCCCACTGCTCCGCAGTCGTCTGAGTAGGGGGTGTAATGCAAAGGGGAACGCTACCACTCGCATCAGGCAGCCCTGCCGAACGGAGTTACAGACGGAAATGGGCGGCAGAATGGCATTCTTTACCCTAATCCTAAAAGTTTTACCGGTGTACATCGTTAAGATGGCATGAATGATTTGCTCAGGACAGGTCATATTCTTGAGCACATTCAGAATCCATTCCATCCGGGCCAGATCAAACGTCTTTGTAAGATCAATGGCGAGTACTGATAGAAAACGATCGCCTAATGAAGGAAGAAATGTGTGGAATGAAGGGAAAAAATGTCGCGAAATAGTAATGCGCTAACAAAAATATTTGACGTTTCGACACGGCGTACGGGAACGAAGAGAGAGCGGTGTCACTAAAGGAATTATAATGGTCCCACACTACTTATGTAGATCAGACCACAATGATAAAATAAGGGGGATAGATTCCAATACAGATACATTCAAATGCTCATTCTTTCCCAGAACAATCAGAATCCTAATAGTAAGAAGCAAAAGTCACTTTAGGAATATTAAAAATATTTAATTCACAAGTTGGAGCAAATGAAACAGTGCAACGATGTTAGGTGTATCTGTAGATGCATGTGTATGTTAGTTGATGGTCTGTTGTTTGAATGTGTGCGGGTTTTAAGGGTTTTTGCGTGAATGTATAATGTATACTGTTTTGTTTGTGGCTTGTATAAACTCTGTAACTTTTGCATTCGGTTATTTTTCTTACTTACGGGTGATGCTTTAACATCCCCAGCCACACGCCCTTGCTGCGGCTTGCATGGTATTTGGTATATGTAGATGTGTCGGTCATTTTACAATGAAGAACGTGCGTCAATATTTTGTGATCGGCATGCAAAAGAGCGAGCGATATGCCGAAAGTCGTTGAATGACTTGAGGTGCGTCATCTTTGGTTTAAAGGGTTATGACGGCGGAGCGATTACTTGCAGTAAGAGAACCGATACTTGAAGTGATTACAAAGGTGAGTTAAAATAGGTTTAATAATATCTCAGTAGGCCAAATAAATGTCACTAAGGAAGTTGTTAAAGCTGGGTGCTTTGCCCTTAAGGAGCATACCGTACAGGAGATGCTATCCAGTTCATCTGAGATTAAGCCTCGATCTAAATAGTGATTTTGGACTAAGGACAAAATACTGAGAGGAAGGGGAGGTTGTTTGTCTTTCTCCATCCATTGGAGGATACATGTTAAATATGTTTTGGAAGTGTTGGGCTGCTTTCCTAAGGAGATAGGTGTCAGATATTCACAAGGATTCTGTCTGTGGCAGAGCCGAGGTCAGATTTTATCCAGTGCCGAATTCGAATTGCTTTGGGGGACCCCATATGTCCGTTTCTAGATTTTTCCTCTTTTGAGGAGCATAATTTCGGAGATTATGGCCGAGTATAAGTTTTCAATGAGGACACGTGGGCATGGAAACCCTCCGCCCCAAGTTTCTTACGCAGGAGCTCTTCCAGAGTCCGGCGGCCGAAGGATATGGTGAAACTTTTTCTTGGCCACTCGAGTAGTTTCCCCTTCGATGTGGGTGACAATGCGGGGTGTACACCAATCGTCCCAACGTACGGAAGGACATGCACCGGGACGGAGTCCCGCGATTTGAGTGGCGGCGAACCGCGTCCTACGGCACCCGGAGGTCCATGTGCCACGCGGTGTCGCGGCGGTGGGCACGCGCGACCGGGTTTATGTCCCGGCACGTAACACTCATGATCCGCGCGCAGTGATCAGAAAAGGACACTGGAAGGATTTCCACTGGCTGGAAATCATTCTTATTTGATGCCGAGAGAAAGAGATAATAAATCCGCGTCCGAGAGTGTGCCCTGATTGTGTGAAAGGGGGGGGGGACCGGCGTAGAAAGAACGGACTAAGTTAACCGCTCTAATGGCATTGAGAATCGGTAAGAATGCCCGGCTTGGATAGTATCCCTGCTCAAGGCGCTACCCTCTCGGCAGTAGATGGAATTTTGATCTCCACCCAACATGGCCTTCCTTGAGAATGAATACAAGTAGGGGAGGAAAATTTCATTAAAATAAGTGTGGCGCGCCCATCGGAGGAAGTGAAAAAATGTGTGATAAGAATGCTATTCACGATAACGCACATAATTCGGTCGGAGGCGTCGCGGTGAACGTGAGAGAATGGAATGGCATTTCGGACAATGATAGTGGTGCCAGATTAAGAGTCGGTAAAATTGCCGTTAGGCTGACAGGTGTCGGTATCCAAGACTATGCCCCACTTTATCTCCTGAAGAAGGATTACATCAGCTGTGAGATCGCGGAAAAAAACGTTGGAGGACTACAATTTTTAATGCGCCGTAGACGTCAGCAATATTTAGCGAAATAATTTTCATCGGTGAAAGAATAGTACAGCTAAGGGCACCAGATATCACTTACCAGAGTTCTGGTCGTGGCTTACGTCGCTCCGGTTGCGGCTTGATCCTGGACGAGTGCTTGACCATTTCCCGCGATGCTTCAACCGACGGGTCGACGATCAAGGGCGCGAGTTGTCACCGCACCCCTCCTCCCCGACCTCGTACGAAGATTAAGAGCAAGCCATGGTCTCCATGAAGAGTGGCAGCGTTCCACGGGGGGTTTTCTTCGAGTCTAGCTGGAGCACGTCCCGGGCTATGAGGAGGTGGCCTCAGGCGGCCCAGGGTGGCGTACTGGGGATCCTCAGCCAAAGGGGCCCGGTCGAGAAAAATTGGTCGGGTTGTCAACCTCAAGAACACAAGAATGTCAAATGACGATTATTTCCAAATGGGACCGCCATAATCTCCTAGGTCGTGAGGCCCAGGAACTCTAGAGTGAAAAGATGGACTTCCAATGGAGCAGGGGGCCTCACCCTCTCGTCAACTTGCAAGGCAAGCGTCTTTACGCGGCTAACAACCATGACAAAAATCAAATTGAATACGCCTCCACGAAAAAGGAGAGCGCATTAAAAGAACAAACAATCCAAAGAGAAAAAAACACTCGGGTAGATTCCCTCCCCGCTCAACTTACGAGGGAGTAGCAACTCAAAAGGAGCGTAAGACCTAACCCAATTGATTAGCTCAGTCTTAAACCGGTAAACAAAACGATTGCAAGACTCTTACGGAGAAAGAAAGACGAGAGTCAAACCTCACACTTCTAGAAGAACTTCTGGGTCAAACGCCGCACGAAAAAAACACAATCGGAACCTACAACTCCGAGAGAGTCCGGCAGTGCCGCTCTCCAAATGCCGGCGGTCGAGGCTTCAGTCACCGGTGAAAACAGATACTCCGTAAAAGCTGGTATGTCCTAGCTATCGGGAGACGAAGATAACACTGCCTAAGGCGGTTTGATGCAATCCTTTTCTCCGATTCTTTGGCCAGAAGATGGCGCTGGGGATCTACACGTATTTCATACATTTTTTTAACTAAAACACATGCAAATACACATACTATGAAATGAAAAACACATGCAGCTTACAATATTTATGATAAGGTAATCTACCGGTTAAGGTAGGTCTTTGGATGGACACAACTATCAAATAAATATTTTGTAACTCCAAACAAAACCCAATCGAGCAACCTACTCTACATCAGGTCCCTCTTCATCTCTGTGTACTTCTTTCCTCCCTTCATCCCATCCAAAATTCCTATCCTTTTCCTGCCCTTTCCTCGCTTACCCAACATTCTCCCCTCTATTACCTTCTTCGACATCCCACTACCGCTCAATACGCCCTCCACCCAATCTATGTGATTTTTCAGGTACCAGATCTTCCTAAGAAACTATAACCGGCACAGGGAAAGGAACTGCCCCCCCTACCCTGATGTCTGAATATTCACACGCCGTCGGGCTTAGTACTGGGTTCCGACCTTCCGGTTGAATTGAGTGTTAATGAATACAGTGTATAAATGTGAAAAAATAAAAAGATAAAAATTGTTATACGTATATATATTATATATGTATGTATAGATATATGTTATTTGCTTCTACATAAGAGTGAGGTTAGCCTAGGGGTAGCGTGTCCGGCTATGAAGCCGGAGGTCGCTGGTTCAAGTCTCGGGGAAAACGAAAATTTTTCAATTTAGAAAAACTTTATTAAACGAGGCAACTACACATTAAAAGAAAAATTACAAAAATAATACTTCGGAACGAGATAACAAAAAAATGAACCTCTGAGCCCATGTTGAAGTGCACGGTATCGGCCGTAGTACTGCGATGGCAAGGGTAGTAAATCCCCAATCGGATCTCCCGTTCGTGATATGGAACGTGAGATGGGAATGTGCGGGAAGTTGGAAAATGAAAACGGAGACTAGTTGACTAATACTAGTTGACGAAATAAAGGAGGCTAGGGACGAGGACTTATGGTGTGAAGGACACAAGGTGATGTATTCAAAGTTCGATTGCAGCAGTGACCATATTCAAGAACAACAGTCAAATCGTGTTGTCAATACTTTGTGAAGTTCCTACTGATAAGTAGAAATAAAAGGCAGAGCATGGACCCCTACAGTGCTGCTAGTAAAGCAGCCTTACTTTGCAGCAGCAAATAACCTGCTAATAAAGGTGTATTTACCACATTTAGAAGAAGTATACGAAAAACAGGAATAGATTCTGGGAACAGTTAAAGGAAAGGAAAAACTGATTGGAGCGCGAAGGGCGAGAGGGATGTGGCTTCAAATTGAGAAAACAAAACACCGAGGGAGAGAGAGTCGTCTAGTAGAATTCTGCAACGAGAAAAACATGGTAGTGGCAAACACCATCTTCGATCAACATCCGGGAATAAAATACACATGGGAGATTCCTGAAGAGCACGATAGCAAATTACAATGGATATCCTTGTCAGGAAGAGATACAAGAATCATGTTAAGAAGTGTAAGTGTTATCTCGGCGCAGATATAAATAGCGATCACAACCTGATGATCGTGGACAGCAGACTCATATACAAGAAGATGAAGAAAGATAAACAAAAACCCAGATGCAACACAAAGATACTGGGAGAAAAGAGCGCAAGGAAAAAGTTCACCATCAAAAGAGAAATAGAAGTATATTCTATTCTATCTCTAATAATGGAAATACCAGCAAAGACGATCGATGGAAAGAAATGAAGAATATAATTACCAAAACTGCCGATGAGCTCATTATGAGTGAGGTATCTGAAAGTCCATGGATAACAGCTCAAATAAGAGATCTCATAGACGAAAGAAGAAAATACTAGAATCCAAGAAATGAGAGTGAAGAAGGCCTCGATAAACAGTTGCGGAACCTGGTCATACAGGCAAGAAGGCAAAGGAAGAATGCATAGAAAGTTGCTACGAGGAAATTAATGACAACATGAAAAAGAAAAATAGCGAGATGACTTACAAACTAGTGAAGTAGCAATTTGGAGAAAGGAAAACAAAATGGCAAAACATCCGAGCCGCTAATGGAAAAATACTAATAGATGAAGACGACATTGGGAATAGATGGAAAGAATATACAGCTCAAATCACTAGAAAATGGCATAATTAAAAAGGAAAGCATGAAAAGTAAAGACGAACGGGGTCCTCAGATACTAAGAAGTCAATTCTAGAGAGCCGTGGCAGATCTGAGAAACTGCAAGGCACCAGGAGTGCAGATAAATGGAGAAATAATGAAGGCACTCGGGGTCAAAGCGAAGGATGTCATATTTGGAATAATCCAAGAAAGCTACGACAGCAGAAAGATAACAGAAGACTTTGAGAAAAGTATAATCATTGCAATACCAAAGAAACTGAAAACAAATAAACGCAACGAACACAGAGCAATGAGCTTGGTGACTCAAGCATCAAAAATCCTTGCTCGGATAAGTAACCGAAGAATAGAAGGAAGGATAGAATGAAACCCCTCAGAAAACCAATTTGGTTTCAGGAAAAACCGAGGTGGAATAGAGGCAATTCTCAGCTTGAGTTCTGACGAAAAAAGATTAGACAATTAAATAAGAAATTATACGTGGCATTCGTGGACTTAAAGAAGGCCTTCGAAAACGTCAAATGGCACAAAATGTTCATGATAGAAGCTTTTGGACTGGATTACAACGACAAAAGAAATATCCATAGCCTATACATGAATCAGGTTACAAGAATAAAAACGAAAAATGGGAGAAAAATAGAAGCCAAAGTAAACAAAGGAGTAAGACAAGGATGCAACCTCTTACCAGCAATATTCAATGTATACATGGAAAAGGCAATAAAAGAAACCCAAGAATTGGGTATCAAAGGAGTTGAGGTAAATGGAGAAGAAATCAACATGCTCCGGTTTGCAGATGACATTGCAGTAGTGGTGGAAACGCGAGAGGACCTGCAACCAACTCTAAGTGCTATGGACCAAGTGCTGGGGGAATATAATATGAACATCAACAAGAAGAAAACTAAAATCCTTGTGTGCGGAAGTGAGAAGTTGAATGAAGATATCATAATTCGAAGGGTGAAACTAGAACAAGTGGAATCCTTCATCTACCTGGGCAGCAGCATAACATGGGATGGAAGAAGGTCGAGCGAAATCAAGCGAAGAATAGTCCAGGCTAAGAACGCATTCATCAAGAAGAGGTAATTATTATGCTCAAAGAACCTAAGAACAAGGAAACCATTCATCAAGACTTTCGTGTGGTGCATGGCACTCTATGGTTCCGAGACTTGGAACATTGGAAAGGTAGACCAGCGAAGAAAAGAAGCCTTTGAACCTGGTATTAATTAACATGGAAACATGATATGTTAATCTCTAGTTGATGTGAGCAGCAGCTGCTACTGTCTATAATTTGTTTCGGAAAATAACGACATCATAAACTTATCCGTCCAAAATTCTATCTCCCATTTTTTACTTATATGAACACATGATATGCTTCTATACTTTCTACAATCATCGATATTAACTTAGTCTTCCGTAATGAATTACATTTATAAAATGAAATAGTGTAGACCGTCTCACACAGATTCACGCACTCGTTCCTCCTTCGACGGATACCCAATCATTACATAATTGAATTCATTTGTCCGAATGTACTATCTTAAAGAATACAATTCCATAATTTGAATAATGATTTGATACAAACCATTTCATAATACTTATAGATATGTATGAAAAGAGAGTGTACATGTTTTTAATAATAGCTAATATACATTAGAATTCAAGAAAGGGGTTAAAATTTCTGTAATTATACCTTGTGGCCCAACACCACCAACCACACAATCTAGTAGTGAATTTTGGGGTATCTCTTGGGCGTATATGTGAAATTACTTCCTAAAATGCGGGAGGGTTGTGATTTACACCTTGTTAGCTAGGAGTGATTAGATTAAATATCCAGGAGAATGATTTCTGCACTTTCCGCTTTTGACTGAGTTGTCCGGGCTTCCAACTGTTTCAGTACTCTAGGGTTTCATTTAGCTTGGAGAACTCTATTCGGGATCTAACGTGTCTGTTAGATTAATTAATTAAACGAGTAGGCATCATTGCCTGCTCGCTGCCTGCAAATATGATGATTTTCCTGTACACATAGCATTGCATTACGACACAAAAGGATTATTAAAATGGATCTTTCCGTGACATCCAAAAAGAATTTGGCAAGTTTCGAACACAATCGAATTTTCGTATCAAGAACTCTTGAGATGAGATAAAAAACAGATTAAGTTGAAAAACGAAATTGCCTGGTTTGTAGAGTGGCCATCTCATTAATTCGGTGATTTTTCTCCAAGTTTCAAGAGTATATTCCATCCAGTACTGCATTTCCGCATTCCATTTACATTTTGTAAATGGAGAATGCTACTTTTTGTATGAATCGGATACGATGGCTTATGTAATACATGATTTGAATTTTTGCAAAAAAATTCTTAAGTATCATTCAAGGAATATCAAATGAAATGCGGCAGGAGAAACTATCAACCTCGATAAAAGCTTTCATAAAAGTTGACTGCCTGTAAATTATTCCAACGAAACTGGGCTTATTTGGCTTTTAAAGCAATAATACGAAGTGCCCAGAGGGGATAAAATAGGATTTAAAGGTTCTTTTACAGCTAGACTCATTGTTCATTACATAGTATTAGTTGTTAGGGTAGGCGACCGACGATTGGGGATTGGGGATAAGTGGTTGATTCGGAAGAGGTAGGATTTATTTTGAATAGGGTAAAGTGGAGAGAAATCCGGCGTCAGCATTAGTCTACTCTTAACAATTGGCGCCTAGGGGGTGTCCAATTAACATCCCATCCGACGGACGGTGTATTCCAAATAAAGTAATGCCCACATGTCAATGCAAATAAGGGTCGGGATATCACTGAAAAAAGTTACCACCTCCAGGATTGGGGCCTTGTATTTTCTTTGAAACATTACTAAACCTTCAACGTGTTTGGAGACCATGGTGAAGTTTTTGGAAACCCCGTTAATGGGCATTACAACCGGCTATTTCTTACATGTACGAATGTAACTTGTAAGAATATTCGGGTAAGATAGCTATTGTAAGAATGAAATCTTCGGAAAGAGCTCTTGCCTTCCGGTTACACTTTTGTGTAACATTATTTAGTAAAGATGCATAACAGGTAAGCCATAGGAAGACTTAAAGACCTTCAATTGTGTCTAACCATACTAAGCTTTTCAAATCAGTAATTCAGTTGTAAAGTGGAAGAATGAATAATCCGCTCCAAATCATCTATGACACACTAGAAATGTACATCTTTTATAAAAAATAAAAGCCATCATCCCATTGTTTTAGCCGGATAAAGAAAATAACCCACCCTTTCTGAAACTTTTTTCACCCATATGTTGTGAATAATATTTACTTTAAATTAGAGTAAACATAATATATTTTGGAGTATTTATATTTCTTTAAACTCCGCATTCTCTACAAAACATTCATGTTATGCCTCTAATTTTCATTCTGGCTGAAATCTTAATATTTTTATCGTTGAATGTCACTTCAATCGCTCAAATCATAAACACATTCAAGAAGTTGGCAGACTCTGACCTGAAGAAGGCCTCGGAGTAGGCCGAAAGCTTAAATCATCTACAGTGTGAGTGTCCTTTTACGTGTTATCTGTTTTATTCTGTGTTCTATTGTGCCGTCCAAAAGTTATATTGCTCTCGTGAGTACTTCCGCATCATCTATATATATATATATATATATATATATATATATATATACACTTTTTTGGAAAACCCACAAACGTGTAATGTAAATTCACTGATAGTCATAACAAACACAGAAACCAAAACACAAAAGAGGAAAAACTCACTGGTTCTCGAATTTTCGGTGGTCCAACCACCTTTCTCAAGAGGAATTAGGAACAGAACTCAATATATATATATATATATATATATATATATATATATATATATATATATATTCAAACACGAAAATCCCGCCATACGGCGAACAAATATTATTCTCACACATAGAAATAGATATATAAGGAAAGGGGAGAGGAAAACACATAAAAGACAAACACAGGAAAGGTGGGGAAGGCGGATTTGAGCAGGTCACAAATGTAAAAATATTTCCTTATCCGGGATTTGAACCACGGGCCTTCCACTTGCCGGGGGGATGCTCTACCAACTAAACTAATAAGGAAACCAGATTTACCTATACCTATGTGTGAGAATCCTCCTTTACGAATGGATTTCCACAAAGCATCGGTCTCAATTATCTCTCAGACAAGTGTTTGCTTAATAGTTCAATACTATTACCCTTTTGGATACTCGAAGTGCTGCTCAGGTGAATTCAAAATCCTGAAGTTACACCGACTTATTCTGGTCTCATGGGATCCACCATGAAACTGAAAATTACGAAATAAAACGAGGCAATAAACTCATACCCATCTATTTAGTTACAGGTAACCTAAAATCCGCTGCTAAACACCTTGACAAGGAATAGATACATAAAACCAACGAAAAACTTAATTTTGTCGAATAGTTGCTAAAGCATACGGACATTATTCAAAAACACGCCTATCTCCGCATACTTCCTTATCTACCGTTGACGGTGTTCGCGTCCCAGCGCACGTGGACCAAACTCCCAAGCAGAAACGCCCTCACTTTAATTATTTAGACGCGGACGTAAGATGCAGTTGCCGGAGCGAGAAGGGAGGGAGCAGGAATCACGTGTTGTAGGGGGGAAGATGAGGGTGCGACACAAAGGTGAGGGGCCGTAAACGCGGTGCGGAGGGAATTTGTTTGCGGGGGTGAAAGTGCGGAGGGGTTGCGGGAAAAGGTGGGTGGGGCGGGGGAAGACCCCGGGGGAGACTCCCGCCAGGTGCGGGGGAATGCGGGCGTCGGGTTATGGGAGAGAGTGCGCACCCTCTCGGAAACAAGAAGTTCCTCTGGGAGGGAGGGGGAGGGGAATGAGGGTGGATTCGGAATACATATTCGAGGTTGGGTGGGGGGTAGGGCTGTATCGAAAAGGGGGGTGAGAGGTCGAGCGCAGCGTGCTCTCCTGTCTGAACGGGTGTGTGTGTGCGTGCGTGTGTGGAGGGAGGAATTATTGCCCCGGGGAGGTTGGCTGAGGGGTGGGGTTGATGGGAGAAAAAGGATCGCTGGGGAGTTAGGGGGTGAGTGGGGGTTTTGGAGGAAAAGACGGGGTGGCGTAAGATTGGAAACACTTCCGATAGCTCAGTAGGAGGGTGGAAAATGGGAGAGGAGGTAGAACGGGGGTCGTAGGGTGAGCTGGGGGTGGAGGGGGGTGAACTTAGGAAGTAGGGGGAGGAGAATAGCACATTTGGTTGGCTGCGGGAGGGTTTGGAGGTGAAGATTTGTGTGCGTTGGCCCGAGGGGGGAAGTTTTTAAGGAGGGGGAGGGATAAAGGGGTGGGAATTGGGAGGAAAAGGTCGCTCAGGGAGAAGGGAGGCCAGAGGAGGGATGAGAATCCGAATTGTGGGGTGGGGTTAAATCTACGCGGTTTTTCATGTTATCCGCGTGAATTCTCGTCGGGCAAGGATTAGGATTTTTAACGCCAGCGACGGAGGTAACTGGAAGGTTGAATCTCGTACCAAGGAATCATTCTAACCCAAGGAATCATTCACGCCCGCTCTGGATTGCATCAGAACTCTGCCGGCACCTTTAAGACCCGGAGAATACGGTCGAAGGTTAATTCCGGCTTCCGGAGCTTCCCGGCTAACCTCCAAGTTGACTTCACACCCATGTCGAGTTTTGGCGGCCATTGAAGTTGGTAAGGAGGAAGGAAGGCCACATTAGCAACTTCTCGGAGAAAAGGAGGAAATTATGTGAAACACTGAAAGACCAATACGCGAGTGATGATATGAGCCATCAAGACTGAGGAAATTAAATGTTTTATGAAATTCGGAAGTCAATTAGACAAATAACTTGAGTTCACTAAACAGTTATGTCATTTAAATTTCGCATAACAAAAAGATATTACTGATTAATTTTGCATCATAATTTGCTCCGGTCCATAGGAGTTTATTCTTTTGTTTGCTAAATTTTGCTTGTGAACTCATTTTTTATACTCTAAGTAGACGTTTCTAAAAGTAAAGGAAAAAATCGATTTCAAAAGCGGTATTCATTAGGTTAATATAAGCTATAGCATTGCATCTCTGCCGTCACGCTTAATAAAACACTATGTTTCTAAGTCATGGCAGATATAGTAATTAAATTAATTTTGAATATTGACTTCCGTAAACCTGTTATTACAATTACAACTTAAAGTGACTTTGTGGATCGTATGCTGCATTATAATCAGTGCTCTAGAGTTGTTGTCATCATGAAATTTTTCAGCAACGTTGGTTGTGGGAGATTTATGTACTGGTATCCGTAGTTACTGCATAGGAAGGATGTTAATGCCATGGAGGTCTACATTATTAACAGTGATCAGAAGTCTGTACAAGATAAGGAATCAACCAGAGTTTGTTAAAGGGGTTTATGAAGGGAAAAGTGAGTAGTGAAATTCGTTCGCACTCATATTTGGTATTGGTGTATTATTAAAGAGAGGAGAGAGGATGAAGAGAAATCCGACGCCTGTATTAGCTTATCCTCAGCATAAGGCAACCAAGAGTCTCCTAGTTTAACACTCCAGAGCACAGGAGTACTACACTTGAAGTGCTCTCTCTGCACAGTGTACAAGACTTACCGAACCGTTTTCATGTTCTTGAAAATCCTGCCGCATTCTATTCTGAAACTTGTGCTGTACAATGAAACAGGTCTCTAAAAAAATATTTTCGTATCTATAAAAGACATTGAAAATAAATACTGCTAATTTTTCCGCTACTGTTTAAATAAGGGTACTAAAAATGAGCTATTGTTTAACATTCTAATAGCTAAATATGACTGCTTATTGTTTTTTTGGAATGTACTTTTCAAGCAGTATTGTAATTTTTTATTTAGGTTAAATTCCATTTACTCTGACTGAATTATTTATTATCTGGTTCTACTTCTTTGAATTTTGTTTATGCAGTTAAAGTTTTGAATGGCAACTTTTTAGAAAATCTAGAGTTATCTAGAAAACTATTTTTTTGAAGTCTGCCTGTTTATAGTTATCCAGTATCTTTTAAAAAATAATTCAATTTAGTGACGTACGCAGAATTGATTCGAATTATGCTATATAAGTAACTATGCTGGCGTCATAGTTTGTTTTCAGTTTCTAATCTTTAAAAGTATAACTCTACCAATAATTGCTGAATTTTGAGATTACACTGATTCCACGATTTTACGAAAATGAATATCCAAATATCCAATCTTCACTGATTTGTTGAAGATATTTTCGTGAAATGTGAACTATTTTTCGTGTTTTGTTGTCATCATACTAAGTTCAAGGTATTGCATCTATTGATGCTAGATTTTGGACGTTCCTAAAGAATATTCACTTCTTTGAATCACGAGAAATAACCCTTTATTTGCCATTAATTTGTTCCTCCTTCTTTTTGTAGCCACTGACCGCCTTCGTGCTGTTTAAAAAGCATCCTCTCTTCCTCCCTCTAGATTTCAACATGCCACAAACATTTCCTCAAATTTAAACATTTCCTCCATTCACTTTTTCTGTCTTCTTCGGATTTCTTCCTTCAACGTCATTGCTTTCTCCTTTTCACCACAAATGTGCAAGAAAAGCTTCACCTTACGTCATTCTTCCTCTTTTCAAATCATTTTCTCCGTTCTTTCCTACACCCATATCTGAGTCTCGAATCCACGCCCTGTAAGTCCAGGCTTTATATCCAATCATACTTTTACAGCAAAAAAATTAAAAGAGATGATTTTTAATCTTCACGTGAATAGAAAATATTACAATGAAGGGAAAACTATGCCATATGTAAAATTCATTGTACACACAAAAAAATCACAGCTACCACATGGAAACACTAACTCACTATGAATGGAAATTATTGTCAAAAATTTTTCAAATCTTGCGCCAATATATATAAAGAGAGCTATGCTTTTCAACTGAATACGTATTTTGCACGAAATATATTTTATCCGGTAGAAATAAAAAAAAATAACGTTTTTTACTTTTTTCAATCAGCAAAGGCAAGAATATTTTGAAAGCAAGAAGAATCTGTGACCATAACTCCCTAAAAAGGTTCTCCAGATGCACAGTACGAGTGAAAGCGTACTTTTCACTTCATAATTTTTGTTACTTTAAGGGCAAAACCCTCACTCATTTCTCGCTAAAAGTGAATATTAACGGATATGTCTCATATGCAGACGAAGGAAGCTTATGAAATTCTCGTAATGCATAAAATCACACGAAAATCCACTCAAGCGTTTATGTTCTTCACTTAATGCTAGGAAGCTGCTTCCTTCCAAATAATAGTATACGCATAGAAATGGGAAGACTTCTTAACGCTATAAGGGGTCAATTCTATCTTAATTAGACTGTTTACCCAGGCCCGTAAAAAGTTAGCTGCTAGGCTGGCGATCTAGTTTGGGTCTCCGCTGAGCCACAAATAGAGAACATCAAAGTAAAAACACGAGGTGGAGCGGAACGTATCTGCATGGTCCGCGATACTGCAATTCGCATCCATGCGTGAAATTGCACTCTCTGGCTACTCCACTCAACAACGAATGGCTTTCAGACGAAAGTGAATGGGAGAGCCACTGTTTATTCCGGCGAGAACCCATCAAAAGCGGCATTGGGTAAGAATAAGCTCATTTCTTATCTTTACTGCAGGATGCAGGTTATTACAGTTGAATCGACAGGCTCAGGAAACACTAACTCATTATGAACTGATGGCTGATGCTATTTGATGGCTGATGTTTTTATTCTGACCTAAAATCTCTTCGAATTCAGAAAATTGTTCAAAAAGGTAAAATAATACAAATAAATTATGCCTTTTTTTAAATGATCGTTAAGTTATGAACAGTTTATGCACAAAGCAAGATTCAAATGGAGTTGCAAAAGATGGTGTTATGTTTATTCTATTCCAAAACTAATATGTTTCTGCTCTTCAAACTCGAAAGTAGCAAGAATTATGTTTAATATTTTTAAAAAAATTCGTCAAAATAATGGACAAATATGTCTACGTTCTCAATGGAAAAATTTCATTCCAGATGACGCGACTTTACTGCGATGAGGTGGGCATTAAGGTTGGAATGATTATTTTCATATCTGTTTTTCCAAGGGCCACTGTTATAACGCTACTCATCTTATAAATTCAAAACGTTATTAGGAGCCTAATACAATTTTTAAAAAAACATAACAACCCGAAGATTGCTTTCATTGGTGAGACTCTAATTTCACACATATATGTAGCGAGGCCATTTTATTTTTCAATGCCACCTACTAAGTAATATGCTGATTTACCAACACCCATGGTTTCCAAGGAAGAGTTGGTACCCGAAAAATAAGTCTGGGTGAAGCTGATAGTGCACTAGGACGTTACTCTGGTTCGAACCCAGGCCCTACGGCCAGGAACCCAGCACTCTACCCCCTGGAATACCTCGCCCACAGTTACTTAACGATATATTTATTTGAAATAAATAATGCATTTTTTTAATTTGAAAAATCTTATATTTCCTATCGTATCACTTGCAGCAATTTTTTCCCAGACATATTTTCATTGATGAAGGAAACAGAGAAGAGAAATATTGTATAGGACATTGAAGGACTAATGGTTACAAACGTGATGTTCTCATTCATGCAGGATACTACACGGAAATCAAGAAATTGTTCTATATGACTTCCCTCGAACATAAATTTGATTGATGAGTTGTTTAAAATTGTACGTAACAGCTTAGTTTTGATTTTTTTACTGTTGATTGGAAAACTTATGTTAATGAGATGATTATCATTCTTTTGTGTTAGAGACTGGTGTTTGGAAGTTCCCTTTAAGTGTATTTTTTCCTGACTATTTTTATTTATTATCTTTTGTGATATCGGATAGATATGAAATGATATGCTACTTTTCCAAGGCAAGTGTGATTGTAACACTTGAGACTCGAGTGACATTTTACATTGTCTATCTGCACATGTAAGTTTTAATAATAATAACATTATTGTGGGTCACATTTACAATCATGCTCGTATAAGTGCTCAATGAAGATGATATTTTGCCGTTAAGGTGACTGAATAACATAGGTAAATAAAAAGCATAGAAAGTCTACTTGACAGAAACAGAAAACCATAGTCAATGATTAGGCATTTTGTTCCACGTTTTAGCTGTAATATTTGCCATTATAAGACCAGGTGTCAGGAATTTTATGTTCAGATTTTCGTGGGGAACATTCTTTCTCAAATATAATAGCTTCTTCAATAATTAAAAGCCTGGCTTAACGGAAGTTTATCTAAATAAATATCTAGCTTTGATTTGATGGCAGAGCCTCAAGCACTGACCAAGGCTAATAATCCATTGAGATAGCTCACTAGGAAAATGTGCTTAGCATTGGATATAGCAGAAATCAAAAACAATCTACATCTACATCTACATAAGTACCCTGCGAGCCACCAAAAAGGCGTGTGGCAGGGGGTGTAGCACCATGAGGGAAGGGTAAGGGTTGAGGGGGTTGGGAGTTAGGTGAGGAAAGGTGGGGGGAACCTGTAGGAAAAAAAAATATATACATATATATATATACACACATACATATATATACATACATACATACACACATGTATACACATCTTCGCGAAGTCCCTTACCTGTACGTTAATACTTATTGTAATGAACGAAGTCCTGGGGAATTTCGACTACGAGCATTCTGTTCCCTTATCGTTCTTGGAAAAAATGACATTTTAAACCTGTCAGTCTTGCAGTCTATCTCTCTAGTCTTATATTCGTGATCCCTTCGACCGTAATACGTTGGGGTTCGTATTATATCCTTGATGTCATCGGAAAAGGGCCAATCTTTAAATGTTTTTAATAAGTTTAATCTATATTGGAAACGCCGCTGTGTAAGAGAATCCCAACCTAAATTGTCTAGCAAAGTGGATACGCTGCTGAGTTGGTCATAACAATGTTTGACAAATCTAGCCCCCCTCCGCTGAACTCGATCTAATTCCGAAACCAAATTTATGTTATGAGGATCCCATATACTGGCAGCATACTCTAGGTGGGGCCTGACCAAGGCAAGGAAACATCGTTCTTTCACCTTTTCGTCGCATTTACCTAGCACTCTTTTCACAAATCCCAATTTTTTATTAGCACGACCGCATATTTCTCGTATGTGTTTTCCCCAGGACAGATCGTGAGTAATTGTTACACCCAAGTATTTAAAGGAATCTACCCTCTCGATATTGGTTTGTTTCACTTTGTAACTATAAGGGAGGGAATTACTCTTTTCCCAAAAATGTATTACTACGCATTTTTTAAAATTCAATTCCAATTGCCATGTATCGCACCAATTTTGAATTGCATCTAGGTCGTTGGCTAACACGACTCTGTCTTCGTGACTTCGGATGTCCCCATAAATTACTGCATCATCGGCGAAAAGACGGAGCTTGCTATTAACTACGGTACTGAGGTCATTTATGTAAATAAGGAAAAGGAGGGGGCCTATGGAATCCTTTGGATGGTGTGAATAAATATATTTTTTGGTATTTTTTGAAACAGTTCTTCCATCCAGGGAAATTCTAATCCAAAGGACTGCAAAGAAATTTATTTTATTAGCACTTAATTATATTTGGGAACGAATGCGGGTGGCAAGCCTACACAATGAACCTATTTTTCTCCTTAAGACTCCGCCATCGTATATTTCAATTTTTATCTCAGGGCATCTCGTTGCCACGGCGAATGTAAATCGCACAAAACTCCCTTTTAAATTTATCAAATTACACCGTGTTGCGACGGATAAAAGAGAATCGTGCCTTACCAAATGAAGGATCACCTTGGGTGCAAAAAAATTGACTCGCTGGTGTAAAGATAAAGGGTCAAATGAGAGAGAATAAAGCGGGAAGAAAAGGGATCGAGGGACCAGGAGAAAGGGTTCCAGGGTAAGAAGAAACGGGATGGGGAATTTTGGCGGAGCTAGGACAAGTTGGAGGGGAAAAAAAGGTGGTTTCTGTAAGGAAGAAGGTCCCGCAACGTCCACGCTGAGAACCTAGACAGAGAGGAGGATGAGGAACGAGTCAAGGGAGGTGGTGGGTAGGAAGGGGACGGGATGAAAGTGGGAGAAAGGAGTCCCGTTGGATGGGATGAAAGGGAAGTTGGGTGTGTTTCCTCCCGAAAGATAGCGCTGAAAAATCATTTCTCTCCGTCGGCCCTGAAATGGAGCCAAGAGAGGAAGTGCGGATACGCCATACACAATGCTGGTCATCTACCGACACTTACCTCCTCTCCAAGACCAAGGCAGTAGCACAAGGCTTGAAATCTTACGGGTAGGTTTTCAAGAAGGTCATTCTAATTATCTCAACAATGAAAAAAACACATGAAAACAGTTATCACTCTGATTTTAGCTCTTTTACTACAAATGCCCTCTTTGATTTATTATGTAAATATCTCCCACCAATTCTTATCGAAACAACACTACTCGTACAAATTGAGTAGTTTTAGGCGTAATGTGATGAAATTTGAACATAATAAAGAACAGATAGCAACAAATTTCCGCTAGATAATTCTCAGTAGATAAATTTACACTTTATTAAGTGAAAAATTGTTACCAACAACTTTATTAACGCTGCTCCTAATTCCATTGGTTGTCTTCGGCATAAATTTATGTAATTTCATTAACATTTTGAAATGTTATGACATTATTGACTATGCGATTCCTTACCCTTTCTTTAGAACACGACATAGGTTGCGACGTTAAACGTCATCATCAGGTTTGATCTGACCTGATCATTCATTTCAATTCAAAACACTAATTCACATTATTGTTCAAAGTATTTATGAATTCTAACATGTAAGTCATAAAGGATGAAATTTCAAGTGAACTTTTTGGTAACATACATTTTCTGAGAATAAACAAAAAATAGATGTTACGGGCGTTTAATTGACTGCCACTTTTTTCACGCAAGAGTCCCTTTGAACATCGTTTCAAGAGGAGAAATGATTAAAAATTACAATGAATTAAAGGTAATTAAATATTATGTTTTAAATACTTCATAAAATTAGTAAGGGAAAATATTCTACAAAATACATGTAATTCTACACTGTATTATGTAATTGAAATGAAAATATACTAACTAGTTAGAGTAAAGTAGCGTCCTAATTATTAAATTAAAACATATTACAATGTTGAATTCTTGAAAAATTGGTAGTTGAGCCAAAAGGGTAAGCTTAGGAAGAAGAAAGGTAGAAGGACATCAGAATAGAAAGGAATTTTAAAAATATACAGAGATATAACAATTGAATAAGTGTCATGTATGCTTGAGATGAAGAAACTCAAAAGATTTAACAAGAAACCTGGTAGAAAATGAAATATTATAAAGGCTGCAATAGAGAAGAAAATGATAGTAAGGCGGGATAGAGAGAGGAAAAAAATAGACGTGGATTTGATTATGGGAGATAGAAGCAAAGCATGAGTTAATGTAATAAATAATATGAGATTTGGAGGTATTGTTTCTGCGTTAGTCAGGGTTAATGATTAATGCAGTGCATAGTGATTAGGATCATTAAAATCTTCTCTAGTCTCGTAAAATATTACAACTATTATAACTTTGAGTGATAGTTGAGGCCAATAATTTGCGGAATTCTATCAAATTGACAAGGAAGTAACAAGTATGACTTTTCATGACAAGTATGATGACAAGGAGAGAATTTTCACCATCAAACTGATTAGCTACACCATCGGGATTAGTTGATAGTGAGCGTAGAAAAACTAGTTTAAGCATGGCTGTTGACAAATAACAAAGTCCATTGTTCAGACCGTAAAGTGAAGCTATACCGCTGCACAATATTGTATCTTCGATGTTTATCACGTGATTTTGAAGCGTGCATAAAGGTATTTAATATGCTTCGTATTATTATACCAATCCACCAAAGAATGTCATATATATATCAAAACCTGTTGTTTTTTCAATATATAATACCAATTGGGACGATATTTTATTGACAAATCGAGGATTATCGATGCATATTGCGTCTAAAGACAGGTTTCTTTGAGAAATATGACCTCATAAGCGCCAACTTTAGCAATATCTATATAATTTGCTAAGATAGGGGATTGAATTTTCTCATGCATTAAATATGTAATGATGCATGGTTTAAATTGGATAACGTTCACCCACATTCCCCGCTTATACACTGACTTTACAATATTGCATTTCAATCGTAGTGTTTAAAAGCAAACATCGACAGGCGAAGTTATTTTAACCCCCTGTTTCTTCCGCCAGGATATCCACATTGACCTTATCTAATACACTAATATCGCACCCACACCGAGAATGTTCATCCGGTAAATCACCCAACTTGGAGATACAATTCAGCCAAAAACGGTTGGAATCCTGGGATGGGATGAATGGTGAAAGTTCGACGACGGAAAAGACATATAGGATATTGCTAGGTAGTGTAGTGTAGTAGCCCTCCGAGCGACGTGCATACATATGGCCAGTATTCATCTGGAAACAGAGCTATTATCATTTCATAAAACGTTTAATATATATTTAGCAAACTAAATTAAGTGCTCTCGCTACTTAAATCATGCTCACGAGGAAGAGTGATTTACGTGTAAATCTGCATACAAATAAAAAGTTTTAAGCGACTTTCAGCTTTTCAGTGGTTAACTGTAATTTTCTCTTCTAATATTCTCTGTCTTTGCAATTGTCTTCATCCAAATTATCCTCGTACAACATTTTCCCAATGATTCGGTAGTAGAGTCAATTAATACATCGCTCCCTATTCATATTGAAACTCACAAGAGAGATATTACAAATTAAAAACCCACGCCCACAGAGCGTGAAGCGAAGAAAAAAATTATTACCGATCTAAGAATGAAATATTGATAGGTAATATTGTCTCTTGGATAATAGGAAACATATAATATATCGTAATAAGAAAGGATATTGCTGTCCTTGATAAAAAGGGAAAATTTTGGGTAAGCAGGGTAGATGAATTAAAAGGACTTTCTCGAATACAAGTTCACAGGCAGAATTTCCAAGGAAAGGTTGGAAGAAATGATGTAGAAACGAGAAAAAAGAAATTATCTCAGCACTTAAAAGTAAATATCCGTCAGAAAACTTTGGAAAACTACCTTTAAATAGATAGAAGACGTTGATGGAGTAATGCTACAGCCACTAGCAAGATTGAAGTGCTGAAAAATGTTGGAATAGTTTTTGAAAAAAACGATAATTACACAAATGTTAATGTCTTTCATCAAGTATCGTAAAATTTTTCTATTGTAGGAAAAAAATAGTGTTTATATTTTAATTCAATTCTATTCTCTGGAAAGTTTTAGAATTCAGTCCAATCTCTGTTAAGATGAATGATTATTTGCTCTGCCAATCTCTTACAGAGTTATTCACGCAATGCATTTTTCCTCTACACTCCTTTCCTTTACTTCATGTTATAGTTTGCAAACTAGGAGAAAAAGGAGTAGGTTAGGCACGATGTGTTAGATTGTTAAAGATGACGAAGCATGGGAATATTTATGGAATGAGATTAAAAAACTAAACTTTATGGGAAAAAACGACCACGGTTTTAAAATTAAATTTAAAATAGCAATAGACAAATAAGAAAATAAACAAACAGTACACAAAATTGAAACGTGCGTGATTATGGACGGAATGCAGCGGTAGTCAGAGCGTTGCAGGTGTGGTGTAAGCCTAACCCTTGTGTGATGGTAAAGGAAAGGTTGGTAATCTAAAACTGTCATTGTAAATAAGAGCGTTTTGTCTCATATCTGTTCTTCTTGTGCGTGTATGTAAGCATATAGTATGCATTGTGAAAGCGACTATTGACCAGATTTGATCGCTGCCACTTGGACATTGCCTAGTTGCGACGAAATTTATATAATAATAATAATATATAGTCTAATCATCCTAAAATCTGATAAATATAAAAAATATCACCGAAGAGGTTTCCGTTAGAAAAATAGTAACGCTGTACAATTAAAAAAGACACAAAATCGTTAAGTATATCCGCTTCGTTGTAGTGATAATACTGTAAACAAATATTTCAATAATTTAAGTATTATTATTTTAAACATGTTTTAGTGAACTACAAAAACGTTTTTAATGAATAAAATTTCAGCAGAAGTTTTTAAAAGAGAGGAAATATTAATGTCTGGTATTCGGTGCTATCATTATAGAGCATTAAATATAAGAATGTATATTCCAGCTCGCTGTGTGCTTCCAAACAAAAAAAATACAAAAGAGATGTGTTGCTATTCGAAGCGTTGGTATGTCATTTTACCGATTACCTTTATGTGGTGTTTTTATGATAGAGTAAATAAATATTATAGTAGTCACCATCGGAATGTTATTACCTAACAATGTATTTCTTGATTTCTGCGGTCACTCGATGCTTTCCTCCTTTTTTAACTGAAAATAAAAATTTGTAATTCTTAGGCTGAAAAATTACCATGGAATTGTCGACGCGGCCTATTCTGTTTGTGTAATGAAAGAGTACTCGTATATAAAAATGAAAAAAATGAATATAACTACACTAATTCATAGTAATTTATTTATTTAGTAGCTTCTCTTTTTTTGGCATCTCTTTTATGAATTCAGTAGTCTTAACATAGTAAACTATCAGCAGTTTTTATAAATTTAAAATATGCAATTCAAGTTATTCTACCTAAATGAATGTTGGACTTAGGCGTAAAAGCTTCTTCCTCTTCCTTGGTCCTACATTATTTCATTTTTTGGTTTCTTCTGCCTGGCTTCATCCTTTGTAGAAAATCTAACCTTTCTCCTCTACCCTGCTAATATTAAACAATTAAGACATTAGTTTTATTTGTACAAATATGGATAGGAATGATTTAGTAAGCTATTTTTCACTAAATTAGTCTTTTAAACACATGATTTTCTAGTATTAGCATATCATGACAACAGTAAATAGCACAAAGATTAACCCAGAGAGGTTGTTCTCAACCCACAAGCTGGGTTCTATGGTCTATCAAGTTTTATTATGCCAGGAAAAAGGGTAATATTTCTTACCGTCATATCTATTTTCCTTAAAAATACCGCCTATTTCATCATACCAATTCCCTTAGCTTTTGATATCGGTTTCATCAGTGAATTTAACTCTGAATCCTAAAAAAAAAATTCCAGACGCATTTTCAAAAAAAATATGTTATTAATGCTTATATAAAACAAAAGGAATTTAAAGGAATGCAATTTGGTATTAAGAATAGTGTAGGTGAATAAAGAGAACAGAGGAAGATTAACGATACATTTTTAATGTTGCAAAAGGAGGCAGGAAGTTTTAATGAAAAATATCCGAGTATGCTGGAAAAATGGAATTGGGAGAGATATTTAGAGCTATTTGGAAGTTGAAAACTGTTAAAAAAATGAACATAAAGAGGAAGCTGGAGAATAGAAGAGAGAAAAAATTAGTTTCTTAAGAAATACTACAGGTCAGAATATTCTGTGAAAAGAAGTTACTCAAAACTGCAATCTAAAGAGAGGATTTCGTAGTGAAATTCCAAGCATAATAGTAGCTCGCACTGTGCAAACCCTTTGTTAAAAGAGTACTTTAGTTCAGCTAACGGTTTACCCCTTCTATGGTAGAACTTTTCCACTCAAAATGTTTCCCAACCATACCATACTAAATCTAGATTCCTTAGCAGATCCTAAAATTAAAAAAAAATATTCCTAGGCATTCAAAACACACCAAATTGGTCCATCGGCCTTCCAAAACTTCTAATTTGTTCTTGAAATCACATCGGTACAAAAAATGAAAATTCATTTGAAAAAAAGAATAAAATGCCGATTTTGCGATAGTTAAACTGCAAAAATTTCAATGGATTTGTAAACAATTATAAGCAATAAATAAATTGGGTGGTGTACATAAGACCACTCAAGAAGGCCTTGGTGCTTAGAAGAGGCAGACACGTTAGCGCAGGGAAACAGTGGATAAAAATTGAACGTGAAATTAGCTTCACCAGATGGAATCAAATGCACTTATAGTTAAACATCGCAAAATTATACTTGATTTTTAGAACAGAAATAAATGAAGTACTTTGAAACTACAAATACAAATAACATAGTAAAATTTGGTACTTTCCCGGCGTATGAGCTTGGTGAAGTTTTCTCGGGTCTTCAGTCGGGTCAGGGGTTCCATGATGACCGACGTTTCGATCAGAAGTGACCTGAACCGGAGCGCGCAGGTATATAAGACGGCCAAAAAACCGAGTGGCAATCATCATCCCTGATGACGATGCACGAGTCGAGCATCGAAACGTCGGTCATCATGGAACCCCTGACCCGGTTGAAGACCCGAGAAAACTTCACCAAGCTACAACGAAAATATGTCAGAATTAAACTGAAAACTTATCAGACGCATGAAAGGCTGAAGTCAGATTTTCCACGGGAGAGAAATGACATATGACCAATTACATAATTCACCAAACTCGAAAGTAGATGAATGAAGCTCTGGAGATGGGCACGCATAATCTTGGGAAAGATAGGCATGCGTAACGAAGAGGCGCCTTATATGCCGAAAGAAAATCATGTGAAAAAGGAAGCATTGCTTGAAAATATCCATATGAAATGTAATAAAATATAATGAAAGGAGATATAGTTAGAGATAAATACAAAGATAATAGAAAGTGAATGAAGTCCGATAAGACTGGGTCTTCGAAGCGCGTTATTGGCCAAGGATAAAAGAAATCTATTGGATAACAAATAAATTAAGAAACGATAGTGGATTTTGTATGCATTGGATTTTTTACTTGCATCAATTATTCTTCCAACAACATTTGACAGAGTGCCTCATATTACTGCACTACCGTAATAATTTACATCTTTTCCATCTGGCTAATGGTGCTTCATGATTCCAAGGCTCTCTTTCCTCCCCCCTATTTTCTTTACGTACTTCTTATGTTAAAATTTATAAAAAGTGCTTCTCAACAGTTCCACCATTTCATTTTTTTAAAATACTTTTTCTCTTTCATAACTTTCTCGCCTTATGACTCATGCAAGGGAGCCGCGGGCATAGAATTAAGGTCCGCTCTAAATTTCCTATGCCTGACTAACTTGCCTGACCAATGGCATCCTACGAACCCTTGTGTGTAGTAAAGAAACGGTAAGGTAACTGAAAAAGAGATATAGAAATGGATCCTTTGGAGAAGACATGAGAAAGAGGAAGAGGATTGAGGGACAGGGCGGGGTGGATGGGAATGGGCGTTGCCGCAGCCATTACTCAGAGAGAACCCTCTCTCTACCCCCGCCACTCCACCACGCCTCAATTTCTTGTCCGCATCGCCATCCCCCCTTACCCTCCCCCTCCTTCATCCCCTCACCATTCCGAACTTCTCCTTCTCTCACCCCTCAAAATACACCCCCCTCTGCCCTCCTTCAACACACAGCCATTACGTCCTAATCTTTGCTCTTCCTTTTTCTGCGAATGCCCAGCCCCAACAATTATTGCGCCTTCCATTTTTTTGTGTCTCGTTCCTTTAAACCCCTTTTTCTCGTTCCCCCCCCCCCCCTCATTCTCCGACCCCATTTTGCCTCACACTTCTCTTCCCCAAAAGATCCCGCAGAGCGAGCTAAGCGTTATCTTCATTCTCTCTATCTATCGCAATACATCCCCTTGGCGGCGTCGACTGGCCTGCGGAGCTGACCCAAACGCGGGAGTTATGTGTGTGTGTGCGAGTGTGTATATATATATATATAATATATTTAACTTGTGTAGAAGTCTCACGGATGTGAACAAGGAACTGCCTGAAAACGTGTTTCTTTCTTTTATGTGTTTCTGTTTTTTGTTCGCCAATGCTAACTTTATGTAGTTATAAACACACACACCTATTCAGGTACATTGTACGATATATTTATCTTTATATAATGTACCTGTACATGTATATATATATATATATATATATATATATATATATATATATATATATATATATATATATATATATATATATATATATATATATATATATATATCAAGGCATTCTGGGCACCTGCAGCTATGTAATTTTTCGGGTACCAGATATTTCTTGAAAATCATAACCGGCACAGGAAAAGGAACTGGCTCCCCTACCTTGATTTGTGACTCCCATACGCCGTCGCACTTAGTATCGGATGAACCCTACCATCACCTACCAAACCGACCTTCGGGCTGATTACTGTGTTATATATATACATATATGGGAGGTCTGAAAAGTTTCCCACCTAACAAAAATACAAGACATTTTTTCTGACATTTTATGAGTCGGAAACTTTTCAGAACACCCATATATGTGTGTGTGTTCCTATCCTTTATAATATTGTATGAATGCTTTTCTACTATCCTTTCCCCTTCTTGTGTCCCTTCTATTTCTCCTTTGGTGGGTGAAACGGCTCCATAACGCCATCTCTCGGGCAACATGTATCGGAGCACTTTGGTGCTTTATAAGATCGCAAATCTCAATGTAGATCAGGTTTCCTTATTAGCTCAACTGATAGAGCATCCGCCAAGAAAGACGGTCCGTGGTTCAAATCTCGGATAAGGAAATATTTTTACATTTGTGATCTGCTCAAAACCGCCTTCCCCACCTTTCCTGTGTTGGTCTTTTATGTGTTTTCCTATCCCCTTTTCTTATATGTCTATTTCTTTGTGCAAAATTAATAGTTGTTCGCCGTATGGCGGGATTTTCAAATTTGAATATATATATTTATGTATACATAACTACATACAAATAAAAGCTGCTGTGTTTTTATTTATGTCCTGCGGACAGGATTACCCCCTGCCACATTTTTCGAAGGGTATTGATTCCCGGACCCTGAATGACCAAACTTGTCTCACTCCTTTTTTTATTCAGTAGGAATAAAACGAAAACATTGTCAATGAAACGCTTCGGAGCTTAATTTCCGACGGAGACATAAGGACGTGAATGAATGCAAAACGACTTCTTGACAGGAAAACAAGTAATCGCCTTCCCGTTCTCCCAGACATGTCCCAATTTTATGAAATTTCAAAGGTTGAGTATTGTATGACTCTCATCTTCCATGTAAATTCACATAATTAGGTCTTGTATGTTTTTTCCCCTACTAAGGTGATAGCTTAAGTCAACCATGGTCGAATAGCATTGAAGTGTCTTTAAGAAAACGTTTATAAAGGTTTTTATTTTTTTCCAAGCTCGAAAATAGAAGGATTTTTATTGATTAGGTAATGCAAACACGCTTTTGGAAAAAATAATTAGGAAGTAGGAATGCACTCAATAAATAAAATTTTAATGCTCTTGCAGCTTGCTGAAAATAAAACAAAACTGGACTGTTTTATATCTATCTTGGAAAATACTTAGAAAAGTACACATTTTGTTACTTGGTATGCCATATCTTGTTTTCTGAAATTACTTCTTTTATTAGAAGGCTAAATTTTCATTGAAGCACTACTTATTAAAAAGATCCATTCATTTTAATTTTTAAATAAATTTCATCCATATTTTTTGGGGAATAAATCCTTATAATATATGCATATCTTTCTTTTCGAATTGATTCCTAAATTTCCAGAGAAATAGGTAGGTATCAAAAGACCATAAAAATAATATTTTGGATACGAATAAAGACATATACGAGCGTGCGTTAATACGTGCGTGAAAATATTATCTAATTTTTATGCGAGTAATATTTTCTCACTACGAAAGGCATCTGTATTTTTTATTTCTATTATTATAGCAAAATAAGTAAAACAGCCTATAACGTTAACTATGGCACCAAATATTTGTTACTTTTAAAATATTATCTGAACTAATGGGAAATACACATATTTTAGTATTAGCTTCTTTTCTCAGTTAATATAATTTCCCCTCTGGGGAGAGAAAAATATATTCAGTTGAATGCAGCTTACACGTGGCAAGTTGCGAAAATTATTACGAATTCTGATCCTATGCTAGTGTTTACCCAAATTGACATACTGGCACATTATTCTTCTCTGAGTTGGTTAGGCAAGATAGCACGCAAAACCACAGCTCTCCGGCTATTTCGGCTGCCTGTGCATGCGTCACGGCGCTCTCCACGTGCACGTGAATGCCGTCCAGGGGCCCCATTCAACGCTGCCACTCAGATGACACCTGATCAACATCAACGTCACCGCTCGACGTTATCCCAGGCAATCGCAGTCGGACATGCCGTGACGGAAGGGCACGAAGGGAACGAAACTGCCGCTGCGGTGGCCGTCATCAATCGAACTACTTGCTCATCTTATGGGTCAGCAGGGATGGGGGCTATTTGCGCGAGGAGTTCATGGACTGAGATTGAAACTTACCATAGTCCACGCAAGTACATTAGCCAACGGCGCAAATGGAAATGGGAAAAGTCGAATTCCATTCATACGAGTAGCTGTTCTAGGGTCTTTCTTGATTGGACGATTAATTCAAAATGGATTCCAGGGAATTTAAGTCAAAATTTCAGAGAAAAATAAATTGGTATTTTGGATCATCTAAATTATTTGGAAATCCTCACGAGATTGAAATATTTTATTTTCCAATAAAATGTTTAAAGACTGAATTTTTGTTAACCAAACATAACGTATGTTTCTAAGACATATATATTTTGCCGATATATGTGTATTACTAACTAACATTGAAAAAAATATTTAAAAAACCTTTTTCGATCAAACTTTAAAAATAATATTTTCGGATGTTAACAGAGAATGCAACCATTCTTTCCAAATCCAACTCTCCAGTCTCACGCTCATTATTCTTCCGACCATGGTACAAGCATTTGTCAGAGACCTAAACAGTTGTTCTTGGGGATTAAGAGATAATAGTCAATATTACGTCGACTAATATAATTAACTGTCAATCTCTATTATTCCTCTCAAATTATATCTTTCAACACGCCAACTATGCGTGGAAGTGGGAGGGCAGTGATTCATACCTATTCGATATAGTACACGTATTTTTAAAAGTTTGTATTCATTGTGTAAATTACAAAATATTCACTTTGTTCGTAACCCAACATTTATAAAATATGTGAGATTTGTATCCTTTGAGAGAAACCACCCCTTGTCACTAGTTATAGCCGTAATTTACAGGGTACAGAGTAGTTATAGCGGTTGGAATTGCTACAGGGCTTAAATTAAATATTTTTGTGCCACAAATTGTGACCTTTTAAATACATTCCAGCTAGAATGTTTGCATTTGCATTTATACTGGGCCATGAAATATTTTATGCTAGGGAATGTTGTCCAAAAAATATCTACTTAAATATACGGAAGAGATACAGAGAGCAATATTAGTAACGTTCCGAACACGTGGAGTTTCACTTGTACTTCGAAGGGCCATTGCTACAATCATTGATATTTTGCTTGGTAAAAATTTTTTGACGGCATCTAACCATGCTGAGTAGACAATTTGAATTTGTTTCCGTGGGCGAGGCAATAGGTGAGTGTATTGGGACGTAAGTGGGCCATAACTTCAACGAAGATCAAATGCGGAGAAGGCAGAATTTATAGAAGAAACGAAACGACTTCTCTTAAGTATCAAAACGGCACATCAATCGCGGAAACTGAGGCACGTGAAACGCGATACCCCACGAAACTTCAACGACGGCCCGGGAGAAAATAAATAGCAGGATTGAAACGAGCTGTCGTATCGTTCGTTTGGGAAATTTTCCTGTAGGTGGAGCGAGCGGTGAGGTTATGACCGAAGGGGGAGGTGAGATTGGGGATAGCAAAACGCGACACACAAATCGTATTTGCTTCCGGAGAAAGGGTAAAACTCCCCGGAAACACACGGGCAGCCCAGTTCCGACGGTGCAAGTGAAACTTAACATGACAATTTCTTCACCAAGACTGCATGTACATAAAGATTTTGGTTCTTCCTACCTTCCCTTATTTTCGTACTCCTTGAGATTCAAAGTTTAAAGCGATGGCGGTGAGGATTTCCTTTCATTTGATCCTAGCCTTCGTCATGGACGAGTTAAGTCCAAGAAAGATCATTGGTAAAGAGGAAAATGGAGAGCTAGGGTTTAGAAAGATGAGGGATGTCCAGAGAGAGTGAGGAACGTCTTTTCCTCTGGGCTAAATGGAAATAGGGGTTTGAGCTACCATTTTTTTTCCTCCTTCCATTGAACCCATTATAAGAGGGAAGGGAACAAAAAGGGTATTGAGGGGTTGAGGGGAACATTGGAAAATGGCGGAGGGCCGAATCAGAATGTGTGCGGGAATGAAAGTGGAAAAAAATTAAAGGGGGTGTGAGGGGAGACAATTATGAATTTCACGGAGAGAGAGGGTGAGTGAGAGGAAGCAGAATGAGTGCATAGAATGAGCGGAGATGAATATTCAACGAGAGATGGAAAGAAATGAATGTGGAAGAGAATGAAAATGAAAACTCCTGCCTGGTGCCAAGTCACAAGAAAATGTAAGGCCGTCAAGAGAAAGAAAAAAGAAATGCAGCGTTTAAAAATAAAGTTTCCTAGGCACTATCACGAGAGCGCACGAAAATCTTTTCTCTTTTTTCCTTTTAGTTCCGCCGCAGCATTACGCGAAATTTACGGAATCCACACCATTGCGTTGTGCACCCGGATCGCAAGGACGTCGAGGGTCAAAATTCATAACACAATGGGATGGCCATTTTTATTTAGAGCAAAAAAATAGTTAAATAACTTTGTCTATTGAGTGCGACAAGTAGCAACAAGACGTAATTAGGCAACGAATGCGTCGTCCAAGTACTGTTTTTCAATTTTAAATAGAAAAGGAATAGGAGAGAAAAATATATTACATATCTCTGTTGATTTTTTGGTTTTATTGTTTTTAAATGTCCTTAGGGTTGAATTTTTGCTCCCATAAATACTGTTTTGCTGCACACACTCTCTTAAGTTGATAAAAACTTCAAACAACAAACACGTCTGTTGTCGTCAACCGTGCTAAGTCCCTTCACTGCTCATAATAGTCCTTCCTAGGAATTGATAAACTTCATGAAAGAATTCACATTTTCCACAGAGTCGTCGCTTGGATTGTTCTCCTGTCACCTTGAATACATAATTTATTTTATCGATCATACTTCCAGATGTTTATTACAGAGTTAAGGATATTCCAAGTGTTAAGGATACCTGACCATTGACTGTGCACTATTCAATTTTTAAAATCTCCCTTAATTCGTGCGGCTATGAATTTACAATTAGCCTTCTGCGCAGTCTAATTTAATGTTCCTCTTACTGTGCAATTACTTTCATACCTTTGAGGGTTTCATTTCAAGTCCAGTTAGTAATTTTGTTTTCTGCCTTCAAATTAGTCACTCCATTTTTGCTTCTCTACGTCCACCGACTGACAGAAAATATAAGTAACAAACACCAGCAGTAACAAATTCAACCGGAATATAGATAAAAGTGGAAAAATTCGAAACTCCGATCAAGTTGAAACGGACAATATCTCAGATAGGGTTTGCCAAGGGAATACATAGTTCAATAAAGTCATTGGATTAAAGACGAAAAACTCTTAACTATCGAAAGTATAGTAATTTTGAGAAATATTCGATATTTCACAGGAAATTAGCTATCCCATTTAGAAACCAAATTTTTTTTGCAGAAAAGTGTACGAGCAGACGCTTTAAATGCAGTAGGCTTTAAAAAATAACATGGAGAAAAATTGAAACGGTTTAAAAATATGAGAGGCCCAATCTAATATACTCATTCTGTCGAACCAACCATAATATTTTCGATGGCGGAGCAAGAGCGATTCGTAGCAAGTGTTGAACTGTTAATAAAATATATTTGATTTGAAGATGACGTGGTAATGTTGAAACCGAGGTCGAAATATGCATGTGCATATTTTATATCTCATATATTATTGATCGTGGAACAGGGCGCTATTATTTGCTGCGTATCAATCGATCCAATTTACACTCACAGAAACGAACGACCAGCTTTATCAGAAGCCCTCCTCTCACTCTCAATCGGTTGAGTCCTTTGATATAACACAGGCGCAATACATGCTAATTGTTAGAGTTCCTAAAGCATAAGCCTTCATACGGCTTCAATATATGAATTTTTAACGTTAATCGGTAGAAAATAGAGTACAGACGAAGTATTAAATCACGCATTATTTCAGTTTCGTGGATAGAGACGGGAGATGATAATTAATCTGGCATGAAAAGAGCATGGAAAATGACCATAGGAAGTCCCGTCATTTCGCAAACTCCCCATCTTTTGGTCCTGAGCAAACGAGTAGTAAAAAGTTCGCCGAGATTAATATCCGGCGGAGAAGCTGAGACAATGAGATGAATACCGGGAAATAACTAGAGAGAGGGAGGGGTAGGAAGCGAAGAGTATTGGGAGGGAGAGAGGGACGGTGACGGAGGGACAATTATCGTGCGTCTTTCGCTTTTGCTTAGGGCGTCGAAAGGAAAAAGGTTGGTTTCCGGAAAGGGGGTGGGAAGAAAATGAAGATGGAGTCTGGGGGATGATCAGAGTTCTCGTCTTGGGAGTTTACGAGACAGGGGAATGATGTGGAGAGCGTTTTACAAGAGCGATGGAGAGAGGGGAGAGGGTTTAGACGTTGTGAAAGTCTTTTCGGGTGTCTCTAAATCACAATCCTCCCTGTTCCCATCCAGTGCTTTTGCCCTCTCACGCCCAGTCTCTCCACCGAGAAGTTCCGTCGAGACCTCCGTCGCAGTTCGCAGGGGCCTAAATAACAGCCGGAGGGCCGCATGGATTTCACATTACCACGAGACATTCACCATTTAATCCGTGTCGATTTTATGCGCGATGGGTATCACTCCCCCTTGGGTGACTGATGGAGAGTGTAGGAATTTTATTCCGTGAAATGCAGATGAGTGATTATTTTTTGTCAAGTTCATCTATAATTTTATAGAATGATACACAGATCTAAGAGATCTGAAATGCTTAATCATCGTTCAAATCTTATCCTGCAGAAACTTATGAAA
Organism: Hetaerina titia; assembly: GCA_037158775.1. Classification (NCBI taxonomy): domain Eukaryota; kingdom Metazoa; phylum Arthropoda; class Insecta; order Odonata; family Calopterygidae; genus Hetaerina; species Hetaerina titia. The sequence goes on along the minus strand of CM073777.1, from coordinate 81,536,609 downwards.
AAAACAAATTTGCATTTTTCCACAGATTTATTTGTAGCGTACAACACGTTTCAGTTCATCGAACTATCTTCAGGTGCAAGACCAGTTTGTTGTACTTGATGTTGGTTCGATGAACCGAAACGCGATGTTCGTTACAAATAAATCGGTAGAAAAGTGCATATTTTTTTTCATTTTGACGAACTTCCACTAACTCCCGCCTTATTCTGTTTAATTTTCCGCGGAAACTTAATGATCTCTGTTTTTTTGTGATGTGCTATTTTAATATTTGGTATTTATTTTCATTCAAGTTAGATAATACATTCTTTGCTCTGTTCCCCCTCTAGATTTCTAATTTCCGTAAAGTGTTCTTAAAACAGGTATCTTTCAACAAAACCGATCGGAAATTTTGAAAAAAATTATAATTTCGTCCATTTGTTTCAATTTGCAGTCCTACCTTCTGACATTGTCATAAATAGTAATTTCATTAGGTGCCACAACGTAAAACTTGAAGTGCAAATGCCTAAAATTAATTTGTAGAATTTTTTTGTTTAATCTGCCATTATGTCTTCAAAAATGGATATATTTATTAAAATATTTCAATTGAAACCCTGGGAATAAGGGATAGTGGAGCGTCAAAGGGAAAACAAAAGCTGACTGTTACAAAGGAAGCGGATGTCATACGCATTTGGTGGAAGCGGATATCATGCGCATTTGGCGGATGCTCTTTATAGTATTACTTGCTCTGTCTTTTCTGTGCTTAAGTTTCCCCTTCCACCCCTCGTCTCTCTCCGTGGGGGGACCTTCCCGCTACCTGAAGCGCTGGGTTTCATTTTCAACATGTGTACTTACGGAGAAGACCGTTATAAGGTGCATGTTCATGTGGTAGTGGACCTTCGCCTTTTTACCTATCAAATTCTAGCATGCACGTTGTTGGATAAATTTCTTACTACATCCTGAGGTGCAATTATTTGTTATATAATAGTATATATATTTGCATTCGTGTAGAATGAAAGGATTTTTGCATGAATGTATACGCCACTGTGGGTATAGGTTTGCATGCATGCTGCCACTGTGGGTATAGGTTTGCATGCATGGGTTGATTTTGAATATTTTATTCCTTCGTACAGGTTGTGACCCAACAACCCCCTCCAAACACCCTTGCGGCGGCTTTGGGGGTGTTATGTAGATGCAGATTATAAGTGTTCAAATTATTTTCCATCATGAACTTTTTCCACTGCATCAACCCGGACTGAATCTATAACAATCTTAGCAATGGTTTTGGTAAAATCTACAGGTTTCGTTAAATATCCGTTAATTATTGGGACGAGCACCGTGCTTAGAATCGTTAGAAATTCAAATGTTTATTATGCTTTTGTCTAGGTTCTCCAACATAGGTACACTAATCAAAAGGGTAATGATGCCAAGTGAAATAAAATTATTTGCCAACTGTAAAGTTTTCTGAGGGTTTGGCATACTTTACAGAAAAAACTTCAGTGATTAAAATTGTTCAGTTTAAAAATTTCGTAGAGATAGAGTCAAAATAATTACAATATCTCAATTCAAGTGTCTCGATCCATTATATGACCCACCATTGAACACTACACCTTTTCACCTCAGCTCAAATAGCTTCTTCCATGATATGCACTCAACGAACCGCATATTTAAATCACAGAAGTGAAAGTTCTAACACTAACTGCGCGAATATTCAGAGTATAGTTACGATACTACGCACGAACTTCTATTTGTCTAGTTCTTGGTTGGGTGATTCATATATGTCGCCTAACAATATTTCCTCATTGATTATTAATCTCCGGGGACTGGGACGTTTATCGCATTACGTTTTCCTCTTCCCAAATGTATGTTTGAATACGATTTGGTGAGCCTTTTTTCTCCATTTCAGACCCTGAACTGAAATATTCAATTTTGTTCCATTTCATCGAAACTTTTTGTACCTGAATCATATATATTGTGAGCCAAAGCTTTCTTTTTCGACTAATCAAAGCCCTTTTGAGTTATTGTTTCCCATACTGATCGTCTTTCACGAAGAGGATTGTGACCAGAGCTTATTTACCATGACAAAACAATTTTTTAAGCCCAATTATAGATTTTTATCAAAAATAAGAATACGAAAGGAGAAAAACAAAATCGGAAAATATAAGTAACAGAACTCTCATTGCCCTTCCCCATTCAAATCATCAATTCAGTAATACTACATTCTATTGGAGGTTAAAAAGCCATTTTCCTCAACATTCGCCTACAGGAAAAGATTTTGAGATTATTGATAACGACTACATTTGCCTCCATATATTGAAGAAGAGACACGATATATTTAGCATTGAACTTCCAACGCTATGACATGCCTACATCACGAAAAACATGATACAAATATTTCTTTTCCGGAAATGATATATTTTTTATGGCGTCAGTTTTATTAAATAAACCTGCCCACCTAAGAGAACATCTTAGATATCAATTTCAGGATAATTACAAATAAAAATCTTTTTCACGTGCCGTAACTCAGGTTGGCGTTTATAGTGGATTTCAATAAATCATGAGTCTCGAACCACCACGACGAGTTTCATCAGAGCAAACGCAAAAAGTACTATTTTGTCCATAAAAACATGTCTAATGCGATTTAAAACAAAACATTTTAAAAATATAATGACTATATACGACAATACAAATTACATAACTGTAAAAAAATATAGCTGATATATTTCAAATAAAGTTTGGACTCTGGGAATATGTGAGAGATAACGAGAGTTTTTAGTGGGCCAATAAGTAATATCTTCCATTCTGTATGTAATATGTACACATTAACTTAAATTGAAACGAATTTTAGCATTACGAGTGCTATTTCAGTTTCTAGTGTCATGTTGCCCATTGTACTTCGAGTGCATTTTAAGTTTATGGAGTAATTTGCAAAGGGGTTTTGATTTTATATAAATCTGTCCTAGTGATTTTTGTTTATCATCATACATTGCATTATATGCACAAACCAGTTATTTCATTAATCATCCGTGATTACTTTTATGCTAAGGATTTCTTAGGTCCGAATAATGGTGACACGTAATTAATTCTACAGTAAGATCCTTATTTTTTTTTGCGCCATATTTTTTTCCTGCCTTGTATAATAAGGATTGGTGTTGTGCTGATAAACGAAAAGGTTCGCTTCAAGTGGTTTGATGGAGCGATGTACCTGGTGATGATTTTACTCATTGCTCTTCATCATGGGGTGTGATTTTTATGGTTTATTGAAAAAGTCAGTATTACTTAAAATGCTTTCACATATTAAGCAAAAGTAGGCTACAATGCAAAACTTTCAGATTGTAGAAATCATTCGCCTCGACAGGGATGCAAACCCGGATCCATCAATATTTGCAACAGAACGAAATTAAGAGAATTAAAAGTAGCTTTGATAACTTAAATGTCTAAAGTACTCGGCCGAGCATCAAGTGATCCCGGTTCGAATTCAAGTCATGGTGAATGATTTTTACACTCTAAAATCTTTCCACTATAATAACATTTATCGGATGACTCCAATAGAGGTTACTGTCGCGACATCTCCCGCAGTTTCATGGAATCTGTCAAAGTTTGGCTACAATCGATATTATAAAATACTAGGGTAGACTAAAAGGGCATGCTTGTAGACAATGCAGTGCTTGCAGTGGCGTGGAATGATCTTAATATATTTCTGATTGTTTCACCTTAAGTATTTGAAAAGCGTTTACTACGTAATACCTTAGAGTAATTAAGACCTAGGAATTTAATAATATTGTAAAACATTGTCAATAAAACAGAAGAGACACAGACTGAAATCTAGAAATAAATAAATAAAATGAAATATGGAGGGACTTAAAAGTAAAGGTTATAACGTTCAAAATAATATTGATTAAGCATACTCCTTCACCAATTACCTCGTTAACCCGGCAGAACTTGTATGTATTTTAAGCCCTCACCTTAGAAGTTTCTTTTTATTTATTTTAATGTTTTTATTTTTCAGGAACAACGAAATAGAAAGTATAGACTCTATTTCATACTTAGGCGCTACCCTCATTCAAAACCTCTGCTGGGTGAAACATATACCGACAAGCTAAAAAATAATTAGAATTTACCAGAAGAGTGCTGAGTAAATCTGATGAAAAGGTCAAAGGGAATTGCTATTTTATGCTGGTTGGACCTAATTTAGAATGTGCAGCTAGTTTATAAGATCCTCACGAAGTAGGATTGATTGCCGAATTGGATTGCGTAAAGCATAGAGGAGCTTGATTTGTAAAATGATGTTATGATAAAATTAGCAGCGTATCCAGAATATTAGAGAAGCTAGGCTAGGAATCACTCACGGAGCGAAGTTTAAATTACAGATTAACTCTCTTGCATAAATTTGAAGGATGTCTCTTCAGCAATTATGTCGATAATATATTATTATTATCACTATTGCACTACGGTAAGAGAGATCATGAAAATAAAATTAGAGATATTAAGTCTTAAACAGGTCTGAAATATTATTCATCCAACGAAAGAAAAGTGATCAGAATGAATTTGTCCAACCGCGCTGGGCTGGATTTTTTTATTATATATGTTATTTTGGGTAAAAAGTAAATTGGTGTATAATCACCTCCTGCTACACACACTAATATTGGCGTAAAGAGTACTAAAGAAAGCGAAAGAAACTATTTATTAGTGTAATGTTAAAGAAAGCGGGGCCGAAGAGTATTGGAAACCTTCAATTTTTATGTATTCCTTCAAAAGAGAAAACTAAATGCAAATACCAATATTCCTTCCTTCGGCCCAAAAAATATATTTTCTATCTTTTCCCACGTAGACGAAAGCATTTTTTACAACTTAGTTTTCTTCTTGGTTTTCTCTAATATCTTTCATTTTACAGTCTACTTTCATCCATCCCGATATGGATGATGAATGACGGGACAGTAAAGCCAATTCCTACGGTGAATTAAAAGCAACAAATAACTATGTGTCACTAGTTGGACTGCTGTTACCCAGCAACTACTAAACGATCCGTTCCCATCTCCCTACCTACAAGTGGTTGCCACATCTTTCGCGATGTACACTTCTTGTTGCATTAAACGCGCCTCAAACACCCTCAAAAGAGCGGCTGTGTAGAAAAAAGCTAAATAAGTAAATTTCACCATTTATTTTCTCACTCATTCAAAAGTAAACCATTATTATTCCACGAGGGTGCGTGCCATCCTTTCCCCTGTTACCCTAGGAAGCAAAAAAACAATAAAAGAGGTTTACACAATCCTACAATAATCAGGTAATACCACTAAAAAGATATACAATACTCCTAGGGATGTACCATTACCTTACTAGGTTGTGGGATAAAAACCGACAAAGAGTCCCATTCACACTCTTAGATATATAATATTATATGTATTAGACATTTTAGCTTTTTCAGATGATTTAGACATTTTAAGTATTTAAGGTATTCAGTTATTTCATATATATTTGCGTCCATCGTTATTTATTAATACGAGGGTAACCCCAAGAGTATGGTCACCAATTTTTATAGAAAGAGAAAAAAACCATTTATTTTCAACGATATATATATATATATATATATATATATATATATATATATATATATATATATATATATATATATATATAATTATTATTATTAGGTAATCTACCGTTTAAGGTAGGTTTTTTGGATGGACAAAACTATCAAATAAATATTTTGTGACTCCCCACCTATCAAACTAATCTATATCAGATCCCTCTTCATCTCGATGTACTTCTTTCCTCCCTTCATCCCGTCCAACATCCCTATCCTGTTCCTGCCCTTACCTCGCTTGCCCAACATTCTCCCCTCTACTACCTTCTTCAACATTCCACTACCGCTCAATACGCCTTTCATCCATTTTTCCTGCCTCCATACGATTTCTCTCAACAAACCCCTCTCCTCACCCATCATCTCTAATACTTCCTCATTTGTTTTCCTTTCGGTCCATTTCACCTTCTCCATTCTTCTCCACACCCACATTTCAAAAGCCTCCCTTCATATATATATATATATATATATATATATATATATATATATATATATATATATATATATATATATATATATATATATATAATATTTATACATTTTAGAAATTATAAATACTTTAAAATTTAGTGCGCTGAAAGACACCGCTAGGGTGTGTGGCAGGGGGTGAGTTAACGGCATACCAATTTTAAATCTAATGTGGCGTCTACCGTAGTCGGAAAATGTTATTCTAACCCCGTTTCGTTTGTGAAAAAAATAACTTCTTATATCTATCTACTCTATACTTAATTTCTGTAGCTACATTAAAATCTGTAATCCATAAAACGATGGGGGTAATAATAATATATAATCAACATAATTGCTAAAGAGACATCTTCTGTAACTTAATAATACATAAATCTGTAATTTAACCTTCGCTCCATGAGTGATTCCTGCCTAACTGCTCTAATATTTTGGATACGTCACTAAGTTTATCATCAAAACATTTTACAAATCTCGCTCCTCTACGCTGCACGCGATCAAATTAGGCAATTATTCGAACTTCCTGGGGATTTCACATATCCCAGTACTAGAAGCATATTCGAAATTAAACCTAACCAGTGAATTAAAATATTTCTCTTTTACCTTTTTACCAAATTTACCCAGTATTCTTCTGATAAATTCTTATTTTTTCTTAGGTTGCCCACATATTCCCCGTTTTTGCCTCCACCAGGGTAGGTTTTGAGTGAGGGTAACGCCTAAGTATTATTTAATTGGATCCACAAATTCCATTTCGGTGTTCCTAATGCAGTAGGCATTCGAGAGGGAATTGCCATTTTTCAAAAAATTCATCACTTCGCACTTTTTTAGTTTATTTCTAATTGTTGATTGTTGCGCAAAGGTTGTAGAGCATCTGGGACAACTGATACAGCTTCTACGTTCTCAAGATTACGGATACTACGGTAAACACTGCATCGTTGGCAAATAAACGTATTTTATATTTACCATTGAGCCAATGCTGTTCACGTTAAGTAGGGATAAAGGAGGTCCGACAAAAATATCCTAGGAAACACCTAAAGCAACATCTTATGCTTTTGAGGTAACTCCATCTATTACCACTCTTTGAACCCGGCAATTTCAAAAGTCCTTAATCCAACCGCGGATATTTTTATCTATGCCATTAGCTTTCAGTCTTACGAGTAGTTTACTATGGCGTACTTTGACGAAGGCTTTCTTAAAGTCTAGACAAATCACATCCCCTGGAACATAGCCCACTCCCGAAGTAAGATTATCATGAATAAAAAGTGCAAGTTGTGTCTCGCAGGATATACCTTTTCAGAAACCGTGCTGATTTTTCAATAATAATCCTAATTAACAAGGTGTCTCACGATCTAACCAGCAACTATACAGTATGTTCCATAACTTTACACGAAATGGATGTGAAGGAAATAGGTCTGTAATTGCTCATTACTCTAGTTCCTTCTTGCCTCCACCATTAAATTTTGGTTCTACGTTAGCCGTTTTCCAATCTCTGGGAACATTGCAATCTTGTAGTGACTTCTTAAACGTGATTTCTAGATACGACGTTATTTCCAAAGCTTGATCCTAAAATATACAAGGGGGTATTTCATCGGTCCCAGAGGATTTATTAAGGCTCATATTTTTCGGCAAACGTTCTATTCCATTAAATGAGATTTCAATTTTGGGCATCGGTTGCCCGGCACGATTTGGTAAGCTATCCGAGAAATTCGGTGAGACATTGGTTTTGAAAGAAGGAATTTTCTACGTCAGCCTTTACCAAACTGCTAGTTATCCTCTCTTCTTTATAAATTTTGAGTAAATTAAACGTAGACTAATTTCCCTGAACCCCTCTGACGTGCAATTATAATGTTTTCGGATTCTTATTGAAATATTTCTCTGTGTTTTTTGGAATTGGATAAGGGCTATATGAACTTCCCTCTTGGCATTCGCCCAAGATATCTTGTAATCAATCCGTACATTTGTCGTCTCTCATCGTATAAGGACACAACTTTCCCGCTCTTTTCCGTCCCATTATCTCCATATTCAATTAAAATGCATTATAAAGCTAGCTCAAAACACGTATTTTGTTATTTATATAATTCCTTTGCCTTTTTTAATTTAGGTGAACGTAATACACAATTTCTCTCCGGATGAAAACCACGGCTTTAGCGAGTTACTGAAATTCATTGGGTTACGTGCCTTATGCACTTTGCTTCAAACCGACCGCCCCTTGTAAATAGCTTCACTATTTTCATTATAAAAATAAATCCCTCACGCGCACGTTTTCGGGAGATGAGAACTCACTAGATGGCGCACAGCTGTCTACTTAAAGCATGTCAATCTCTCAGGGCCAATTCCCCCACTGACGATCTATAGCTCTCTCACTATAACACTTCTAATTATGCTTTAACCATTACTTCCTCTCGATTTTAATCAACTGCTCCTACCAGGATTAGAAAAGAGAGCATCGATATAATATATAGGTGATTTTTCCACAGATATGAAAAAATAGTTCGGTATATAAATTATAAAAATGAATTAACCATTCTTATATATTATCCTTTATTTAAACGAATTCTTATTTGGGGAAGAATAATGTTGACAAAGTAGACAATGTCTTCAGGTTGAAGCAGTGGCCCTTGAGGTATTATAATATTGTACAACTGTGTCTTCTTTTTGTGCAACCCTAACAATTCTGCATCATGTGAACATAAATTGAGGGTCTTTAGGCAGTTATATAATAAACTTATTACGAGGGTAATCAAGAAAATAACCGCCGCAGCGGTTACTTTCTTACGGTGCGCCATTTTGAAATAAATATTAAACTAGTGAAGATGGAACAATTTTATCACATATATCTTAAAACTAAAATTCTACTAAGTCGCTAAATTGGTTCAATCACTTGTCTTATATTTTAACAGTCTTTCCTATCCCCTCATCATAAAAATCTACCGCATGTGAATGGAGCCAATCTGTCACGGCGTTTTGAAGATCTTCGTCATTGTCGAACCACTGAGACGCAAGCCACCGCTTCATGTACAGGAATAAGTGTAAATCACTTGGACCCAAGTCCGGGCTATACGGGGGATGGTCAAAAATGTCCTGCTTAAACTTTTCCAAAAGTTCACTTGTTCTTCGAGCTGTGTGAGCCTGAGCGTTGTCATGCACAAACACAAAATCAGATGTCAGGAAGCCACGACGCTTGCTTTGGATTGCTCTTCTTTGCCGTTTTAATGCTTCGCAATAAACTTCATAAGTAATGGTCGTGCCACGTTTAATGAATTTAACGAGCAAAATGCCCTTGGAATCCAAGAAAACGGTAGCCATGACCTCCCTTGCTGACAACGTTTGACGGGCTTTCTTTGGCTTGCTTGCATAAGCGGTATGACCCCATTGCATTGATTGTTTTTTTGTCTTAGCATTCACGTAGACCAAGTCTCGTCAACAATAGCAATTCTGCTTCTTTCAAGTCGTACCGAGAGAGGAAGTCAGTAACAGACGATATTCTTTCTGTCTTGTGGTCGTCGGTGAGGAGCTTTGGTACCCAAAGAACAATAAACTTGTGGTAGGCTAGTTTTTCTGTCACTATCTCCGGTGCGAGGCTTCGAGAAACTTCAGGCCAGTGGCCAGAAAGATCCGTGATCGTGCATCGACGATTCTCAGGAACCTTTTCATTCACTTTGTTCAGTAGGTCATCACTGACAAGAGAAGGCCTACCAATCCTTCCTTTGTCATGACTGTTCTTCCAAAAAACTGTACCCACTGACGGAGTATACCTTCGCTCATAATGTTTGGGCCAAAAACCGCACAAAATTCACGATGAATTTCGGCTGCTGAGTAATTTTATGCCAAAGGAAATCGTATTACACCACGCACTTTACACTTGGCGGTGGTTTTTATTATGGCACTAATGTTTCTGGGATATATCTGGTCAACGCGTAGACATACGATGCTTTTCTTAGCAGAGTTAGAAGCGCACTGATCTATTGCAAGCGCCGAAGTCAATATGGCGGCGCTACCACAACTACTTCTCGCGCTACACACAAACGACGGTTACTTTCTGGATTATCCTCGTGTTGTTAAATTCTTACAATGAACCCCTATAAGTGACGAGAAAGAACTCCCGGAAAAAATTTTCCCAGTGAGATATTTTAGCTAGTAATAGAGAAATTTACTCTTGGTAGCTCCTGGAAAATTTGTAATTAGCTGTTCGAACCTTCCCAGAACATAAGATGTGTTAAGAGCAAAATGAAATCATCTTCGGAAAAGTATTGATTATCATTGAGAATAACTGTAACTAGCCTGCATTTGTACCACACTACAAACTTTGTGAATATCAAATTTCAAGACACTGCGGGAGATGCCGCAACAGTAATTTGTGAAAATCATTTAAATATTTCGGAGAAATAGCTTGCGTACGAGAGATAACATCGGCTATAGCTAGAAAAATCATCTGAATATACTATGATGATCTAAAGTAATAGTAAATCTAACTACTTTTAAATATAGTTCTGACAACAATCAATAAGCTAAGCCGTTCTGTCAGACTGACCTAATAGTACTTTTGAGGATGTATCCGAGCCAGCGAGTCTGGTTAATCTTGCTTGGCACCTTGTTACCAGTCGACATCTAAAAGGTATTTGTAGCAGCGGATTTAAATGTAATTGCAACGAGAAAATGAAACATTTTTCGTAAAGATGCAGAAAAATTAGTTAAACTGTGGCTTTCATTGCTTTCCAAATGTTACACTAGTGAAACTATTTAGAAAGCATTTCACCCGTTACAACTGCCGTCTATGTACACATAAAATTTATTTAAAATTGTACCAAAATGTGGGAATTTGAGGATTTAAGTTGAAGAACTTGCGCTTGCTTCTGAGGAATCCATATATATTTTGTGTGATTTTTCAACTAGTGTCTTTTGTCTTCTTTGGCGATAAAATATTTAAGACTATTCCTCATAAGAGGAGAGAAGGCAGCATCGTGCTCAAGTGAAGGCGAAAAACGAAAGATCATCTTTTATGTCAAGTGGCCCCTTTGCAGCCATATCTAATGCTAAATAAGTGAGAGGTAGTCGGCCGAAAGGATTAGTTTTCAGGGTAGCAAAACCGCGGAGTTGAGGGACTATCAGGTTTGAGGAACCATTTGTCTTGCGGGTGATAAACGCACGTTTATAGTCCACTGTTAATCATCAGTAACTAGATTAACCAGGCATCTGAGACCTAATACCATCAAAAACTCCATTTAGGAGATATTAATTGACGCGTAGCACCTGAATTATCAGCGGTACTCCTCTGAATTCATTACAAGCTGCGGCTTGCACCATTCGTGAAACAAGATTCAGGTTTGGAAATAAATTCTACCGTATTTTCTAAAATTTTATATCATTACAGTAACGGAATCGGCACAGTTACTCAATGTAGGTGATTTAAAATTAACAACTGCAAAGTTTTCAGCTTATATGTATGTTATATATATACATATATATAACATATATATATATATATATATATATATATATATATATATATATATATATATATATATATATATATATACACACACACACATATATATATATGTATATTTATTTATAAAAAATATATCGATATAAGTTGTGATACATTTATATATGTAAAAGTCTAAAAAGAAAATACATAACAGTACATTGAATTTAGCACTAGTGAAGAAAATCAAAAGCATGGAAACACGCAAAAAAGAAAAGAAACTCATTTGTTATAGACATTTCGGTGGTGCAGACCAGCTTTCTCTGGGAAGAGAAGGGAGGAACTCAGTTCATTCCTTTTCTTCCTTGAGAATAGAAAACGAGTAAGTCTCTTTTCTTTTTTATATGTTTCCATTTTTGTCTTTTCCCACCATTGTAAACTTCATGGTTTTTTAAGGTAATATGCCGGTTAAGATAGGTATATTGATGGATAAGATATTTTTTTGGTAATTATCAAAAAAATATCTTGTGAATGCAAAATAAACACAATCGAGCACATATTCTACTTCAGGTCCCGCTTCATCTCTGTGAACATACTTCCTCCCTTCATCCCGTACAACAAACCTATCCTGTTCCTCTCTTTCCTCGTTTGCTTAACATTCTCCCCTCTATTACCGTCTTACACATCCACTCCCGCTCAATACGCTCAATTTTTTTCCTTTCGGTCCATTTCATCATCTCCACACCCAGATTTCAAAAGGCTCCAATCTACGTCTACCTACCTACTCCAGTGACCACGTTTCCGTGCGGTACAAATATACGCCTCATATGAGAGTTTTTACGAGTCTTTTCTCAACATCCCTACTCAACGTCCCCGTCATCAACTCCCTCCTCCTTGAGAAAGCCTCCCTTCCTAAGCGCATTTCTTCTCCTTACGTCCCTACCACTTTGACCGTATTGGCCCAAAACACTTTCGAAATAAGTACACTGTTCTAACTGCTCTATTTTTTCCCCGCCTATTTTAATATTTAGCTTAGTCTTTTTATTTCTGGAAAATCGCATAACCTTTGTTTTATTAATATTGATTCTCATCCCATATCTATCGCACTGAAATTCCAATTCACTTAGAAATGCTTGCAAGCACTTGGCTGACTGATCAACTAATGTTTGGTCTTCAGCGAACCTAACCGATTTTACGAATTCCCCTCCGACTTTCAACTCCAGCTCTTCCTAAGCCTACTTAATTATTTCATCCACCAATTCATTGACAGCACCCGTGAAAGTAGGCAACCCTGCTTACACCTCTTCCTAACACTGCCCATCCGGACTCTCCGTTCCCCACTCGCACCTAAGCAGTCTGAGACATGTACAGGTTGCGGATAAGTATCCTGTCCCTCCAATCCATTCCTATTTTCTGCAGTGCACGCATTATTTTTTTCCAATTCACTATATCAAACGCTTTTTCGAAATCTATGAAACAGACAAATACGTCCTGATTGTATTCCATATTACTCTCGATTGGTGATCTCATTACTGCAATGGCATCACCCGTACCTCTCCCCTTCCTAAACCCAAACTGATCGTCCACTAAGTAATCATTTGCCTTACTTTCTCTCCTTTTGTTGATTATCCTGAGAATAACTTTAGCTGAGTGGGATATCAAACTTATTGTGCTGCAATCCTCACATGATGTAACCTTTACCTTTTTAGGAATAGAAACCGAAACGTATCTCATAATACCTTCCAGCTTGATTATTTCCTCATAGATATTACGAATCAGTCCATATAGAGTCTTCTTTCCACATTTTCCTAGACATTTCAATAGCTCCATGGGAATATTGTTAACCCCCCGGGGCCTTATTTGGTTTCATCTTCCTCAATGCCCTTTCTATTTCATCGTTGAGGATGCCTGGACCTCAGCTATCTTCTTGTACGTCATGTTCATTTTCTATGTCTAAGCTTTTTGGCCTACGTTCTCTACTTTTCAGTGTTTCTGTATTGTCCGTCTATCTCTCTTGGATTTTTTTCTGGTTCAACTATTATCCTACCCCACTTATCTTTAACTGTTACCACAGATCTCTCAGATCCCTCTTACTTCCCGATAATAACTTAACTTTACTGTATTGCGCGCCAGTTTCAACTTTCCTCTGTAAACCTTCCATATCCTCGCATGGGATTTTCCACCATGCTTCTCTTGTTTATTTGTGACCCTTCTCAAGTTATTTTTAAATCTTTGTACTTCATTTTGCCTCACTCTGCGTCGTATATTCTTCCATCTTCTTTTCTCATCTCTCTTTGCAATCATCTCGGCCATAACCTATGGTTTTTTCTACAGCCTGCTGATACTCCTTCCTTGTAAATCCATTTAATGCTTCTACATTCCATTTCCTAAACCGCCGTCCCAACTTTATCTTTGGGAACCGGACGTTTCATTTCATAACAACTAAATTGTGGTCAAGGTTCGCATCCGCTCACGGGAAGCTGTGCAAATTTGTCACACTGTTCCTAAACCTGTGGCTAAACATAATGTAATCCATCTGATATCTTTCTGAATCACCTGGAATTTTCCATATATATTTCGGCTTTTGTGGTTTCTCAACCATGTGTGGTGATGACTAACCCCTGTCTCCTGCAGAATTCAATTGCTTTCTCCCCGCGTTCATTCCTCGTGCCTAAACCGTAGCCCCCAACCTCATCACCATCTCTTCTTTCGCCTACCGTCGCATTCCAATTTCCCATCACTATCAAATGTTTCCCTGAAGGAACACACGTGATTATATCCTCTAACTCATCGTACATCCTGTCGACTTCTTCCTCCTTGTGGTTGCTCGGTGGCATGTATACCTGAACAATGACCAAGTTTGTCGGCTCTGTTTTAATCTCTACGAGTAAAATTCTATCAGTTGCTTGCTCTATGTTGACTATGCTTCTTCCTACCCCTTTATTTATAATTACGGCAACCCCTCGTTGGCTCTCGTCCCCACCGCTGTATATTACTCTATAATTTTCACTCCAGTAATCCCCGCTATCCTTCCATCTCACCTCGCAGAGACCTAAAACCTCTCTATTATCTCTTTCCATCTCTCGCTTAATAATCTCTAATGTTCCCGTCCTCAACATTGTCCTGATATTACAAGACTATGCGACGCCTCATACTACCCTAAACTGTTCTTAAAATTCCGAATATATTGACTTCCTTAATTTCATCCCACATGCCCATGCTCTAATTTCATCTTACTCGTTTACCTACTTTCGGCGGCTTATTTAATTATTCAACGTTCTATTGCCAATCAACATCCTCTTACACTGCCTTTGCGGTCTCCTTTGGGTTTTTCTTATCAATTCTGCCTCCCCTCCCATGCACTTCTTTGTTTGCTCTACTTTCTTTTCAATTTCTATTCTCCTCCTTTCTCCACTTTTTTATTTGTGTAATTCGTTGTCTCGGGCGTGACTTCATGGAATCGACTTAACATAATGAAAAGAGAAACTTTATAATTCCACATAGATTTATTAGACGGACGACCCAGGTTTCGACGTGGCAAGTCATCATCAGGTACTTTTTGCAAAGAAGACAGAGAATATATAGTCACACAAAATTGGGGGGGGGAAAGAGGGGGAGAGATCGGGGAGGGGGGAAAGGCGAGAAGAGAGAGACTCCCTCTTTCCCCCCCCCAATTTTGTGTGACTATATATTCTCTGTCTTCTTTGCAAAAAGTACCTGATGGTGACGTGCCACGTCGAAACCTGGGTCGTCCGTCTAATAAATCTATGTGGAATTATAAAGTTTCTCTTTTCATTATTTATATTTGTGTATTAGATTTAAATCCTTATCGACCATATACCTATTTATTCTCCCTAATATCTGTACTAACTTTAACGTAGTTAGACCCGCGATGCATTATATTGGTAAATATTACCAATTATACAAATACGAACGCGTACGGCAAATAATTATGGAAAATATAACTAATTCCAACACCATGGATGTAATCCAATACACAACATAAATATTTTAACAAGGATAATTAGGCCAGAAAAATAATCGATACAGAACTAATGTAACGGTAATATAAAAAGGGGTTTAAAGGACTACTAGATAATACATAACATTTTTAAATAGTTCAAATGTAATAATAAAGACAGAGGTTCTTCTAAAACCAAAAAAAAAATGGCGGGCATTAAATAAAGAAACACAGTGTATATATCCACTGTTCTTTATTATTGTACGACTAGTTTCAGCGCTTAGGCATCATCATCAGGTACATGTTGTAACTAGCGTTGAAACTAGTCGTACAATAATAAAGAACAGTGGATGTATACATTATGTTTCTTTTTTTAATGAATATGAACTTCCACAAAGTTGAGCTTAAAACAATAGAAAGCAGAAATGGCGGGCGCTCAAATTTTATGTCAATATGGAAATTCCATCAGACGCCAACGATGCAGCCTCCTCCGCGAATCCCCCGTCTGCGTCTCCATATTTCCTTTCCGTCTGCTTTTCCCAAGAGTCGGGAATGTCAGATGAGCGACTAGTGTGTGCATCAACGTGGTAATCGACACTAGGGAAGTCTAGTTTAGTGAGTGGTCGTGGTAGAAAAAGAGATGGGAGGTTTCTCATGCGTGAGAGGAACACAGTGATAGTAGCAAAAAGGGATGAGAGAAGGCCAACAAGGGCAATAGAGTAGCGAGAGCGATGTTGGGATGAGCTCTTGGCCTCGGAGTTTGTCCACCGTGTTGCGGATGCCGGGTCGACCTTCGGATGCGAGCGCTTGCTTACAAAAAACTCTCCCCCGGAATTCGCACTCTAAGAGAGGGCATGGTCGTGGAAAAAGAGGCGCCACCCGGAGCTAGACGCAAACTCTTTTAAGAAACAGAGAAAAAATACAGAGGTGACAAAAGTTCCAGGAATTGAGGAATAGTACCTTCCAGCATTTACGCTAATGATAACGAGAAGGGAAGAAGAGAGTATCCGACCATATTCTGATCACTGGAGTAAGAGATCACAGCGACCAGTAAAAAAAAACCTTTATTTTCCTGAAACGGTGTTGAAAATTTTATAATCGATAGGTTAATTTAATGCGTGACGTGAGGATAAACCTCCCCATCATTAAAAGCAGGTTTTACTGCTCTACATCATTGTACATGTGTGTATTTATGGAAAAAAAAGTTTTGTAAAACCTATTCTGGTGGGAATCCAGTCACCTTCTAGTATTGTCCCTCTCGGACAACTCTGTTTAGTTTACCACAGCAATATGCAGGAGCCCTTTATAACCTCCAAAATCTCGGAGTGGAAGAGGACGCCTTAATAGCGCAGTATGCTATTTTACCGGGTTATGAAAAATATCAGTATTCCTGAAAATGCTTTAACATATAAAGTAAAAGTTGGGAAAATGTCAATTTTTCAGATTGTAAAAATCATTCGCTTGGACCGGGATACAAACTCGGATCCATCGATGTTTGTAACAGGACCTATGCGTGTAAGATAACTAAGAGTAGCCTAGATAGCTTCAATGGCTAAAACACTCGGCCGGACATCGAGGGGTTTGGGTTCGAATCCCCGTCAAGGCAAATGGTTTTTACACTCTGAAACTGTTGCATTGTAATTTACTTTTAGCGGATGGTTCCGTTAGAAGTTACTGTGGCGTTATCTTCAGCAGTTTCTTGGAATTGTCAAAGGTGAAACAAAGTTGGTTTTCACCTCGTGTACCAGTACTTGTGCTTTGGCGCATCGCGCGACTGCCCGTTGCCGCGCGAGCCCACTGTTACAAGTTCACAAATAAGAGCTTTTAGGTTTTCCTTTCTTATAAACAAATTGTGATAAAATTATAATAAATAAATTTTAATTAATAAAAAAGTGTTGAATATTTTCACGTAAGACATCTTTATAATTACAACAAATTTTATACTTAGATGTCTGTGGATCACAATAACAAATAGAGAATCTTATGTAAATATAATTAATAACTTTTAATTTTAGTCTTCCATAAAAATTACGATGGAGCTCGCACATTTGTAGCATGAAAAAGTTAAAGATATTGGTAGAGCATCTGGGGATGGAATGAAAAAGATAAGTAACTAACCAAATACCCCTAAGGAGAAAGAATAGAGGACTATTGGCGGATAAAATAATGGGAACTCCATTGGGAACATAATAATACGCTAAAAGAACAATGCCTGGAGATTCAAAGCTCCTATAATTAAGGCAATTACCTAAAATTCCCAAAAAGGTTGGGACAAAAATATTCCACTATGTGCATTCAGCTTCGATATTAATACCAGCGAAAAAATACTGATGGATTCGTGGAAAACTTAATTGCAGCAAGCTCAATACGAAAATAAATAAAAATATCAGTATTAAATTTTAGAACAATTAGCTTTACCAAGAACTAATTGATAGCTTTTAAAAAATATTTAATACAAATATGAAATGGGAGGCGGAAGAAACAGCAGTTTGATTTTGGCTTCATGAAATAATGACGAGGAGAGGGGTCGTAAGGCTATCTGCTTTTGCACAAATTTCTCACAATATTTTCTTTAT
Organism: Hetaerina titia; assembly: GCA_037158775.1. NCBI lineage: Eukaryota > Metazoa > Arthropoda > Insecta > Odonata > Calopterygidae > Hetaerina > Hetaerina titia. Next base: position 81,518,631 of record CM073777.1, on the reverse strand, counting down.
TTTTATTAATATTATTTTGTTCAGGAATGAATAAATCTTTTGAATGAATTTATTAATTCGCAAAGAAATGCAATGCAACATGTTATGCGGCAGTGGGCCATGGGGCCACGGCTACTTCAGCATGGTGATAATTTTGAAAGTTACCGAAGTACCAATTATTATTATTATCCGTTTCCTTAACTCAACAGAGACATAGTAATTATTTCAGGTCATTAGCGATCATTGATGCCATTAAGTGTTAAACTGGATACGACGCATAATAAGAAGGTTACTGCCTGCAAAGGATGGTTATAGAAGGGAAGATTAGTGGGAAGAGAGGAAGAAGGAAACTTGGCATGGTGACAAATATTATTAGAGAGGTGTGCCAACCAAGAAATTAGACAAGAGGCAGCCGCCGTAAGGCATACATTCATTCTAAAAAATTCTGAAGGAAATAATGATTTTCATATATATTTTCGAATTTATTTATTGAAAAATGGGTTTGACAGTCTTTTCGCTATTTTTCGTAGAACTTACACCTGCTGGTCAATTTATAATTTTAGAAAGAAATATCTAACTATATTGCTATAAGATTTATATTCAGATAACACACTCAGCAGAAAGTATATTTCAAAATTACAGTAATATGTTTCAAACTAGATTAGCCCTAAACCACACCATAACACTACCATGAATGATAAGCCTCTAAAAATATAGTTGGGAACGAATATTGAAGAAATTAACTGGAATACTAACCAAAAAAATAGTATTTCGCTCAACAAATTAAAATACAAAAGTCAACATGAATCTTTAACAGCGATAACTAGAAAATATTCATTCGTTTGGCAACTTACATGTATGAGGAAGGATCACCAATTAAGGAGGAAGCAAGGAAGTTTGAAAGAGCAGAATTAACTCGGCAAAAGTTCCATCCTGCCAGAAGAAAAGTCTATCAGCACATAGGAACACAAGCTAGCTAGGCTATAAGAAAGATACATTATTAAAGGTTAATGGAGCATAATACTTATTCTATGGGACTGGCCCATGGGAATTTAAACCAAGGGAAAATAAAGGATTAGAAGCAAATGAGTTGCTGCAGAATAACGATGAAGATTTAATGTGCATAGAGAATAACAAATGGAGTAACACAAAGTTAAAGTAGGAAGGAAGATAGTATTTAAATGCGTTAAAGAGAACACAAATTGGACTTAATGAACTTGTCTTAAGATATACTTGCAAGCTATTATAACCATGCTGGAATCAATGGATGCCAATCGATGAACAGCTAAAAAAAATAACTCAAAATCTAATGAGTGGTATTATTATGGGCGGTATTGAAGAATAGGAAGGCCGCATTTGAGAAAAATAGCACTTACGAGTCTTAAGATTGAACACAGCAATATGAGCATTCAACGTAATAAATTAAAAGAGGGTAACTGATTTCAGATAAAGAGGTGGTATTTCTAAAATAAAACGAAGGTTCTTAGAAGTTCATTCCGAAAGAAACTTAAACAATGCTTGTAAACCTATTTTTTTTAACTTCGTGCTACTTAATAAAACCATTATCGTTAGTAGACTGAATAAAGTACTAGCAGAAGGAAGAAATAATTCATTAACTATTTAGCAAAAACTTTAATTTGAACTTTTAAAATAATGTTAAAATTAAAAAACTTCCGCATTTCAATATGTTAAGTACAGAGATATATGTGAGAGAATCGATCGAATAAACTCTTCGTCAAGGGATAAATATTTTCACTCTGATATTCCTCACATCTCCAAAAAAAATGGAAAGTGGTGAATATTGTATTTATAAGCATATACATATAAAAAAGATTTCCTTCTCCGTGATATAAGTGATTTTTGAAGTGACGATTTCATAATGCATATTATAAAAATCGATCCTGCCTCCATCCCTTAGGTTTCTGATTTCCACTATATTTTTTATGCTCGAAGAGCTTGAAGCAGAAGTGAAATAACCAAGACAATATGTCACATAATTCTTTGAAAATACGTGATTAATTAATTAATACAATCAATTGATTCACTGAAATATTTTCATGAATTGTGGACTACTAATACTAGAGTAAAATTGATTCATAGTTTGTGGAACATTATGTAAAATAGCAAAGTTTTATGCTTATATTCTTAATGATTAGATTATGACTGGTTTTGCCAAAGACGGCGAATACTCTTCCTGTTCATTTTTGGATTATTTGACACATCAAATGACTCATGGATATTGGATATTGAATTTCTATCGGAATAAGTTAAAATGGTTTTTTATAGCGCAACTGTTGCGATTACCACTCTAATTTGAACCAAATAAAATGACTACAACCCCTTTTCCTGGATTTCCTTCTCTTCAATAAGGATTTTGAAAAATCGGATATTTTTGCTAGAAATTATCCAGGAGAGTTCATTTGTGTGTAAGTCGAGGAGTCGGGACAGTACGCGTTGGTGGGTATAGAGAACTGATCGATCGTGGATTACGCCGGGTGAGGAAACGAGGAATGATAAAAGGGATATAGAAGGACGCAAGGTAAGCGCAAGGATGAAGGAAGAAGACGCGGGAGTGTAAGGAAAACTTGGGAGGGGCTAGGCGAGGCGGGTGGGGGAAGGAGGAGGAGTAGGGGAAGGTGGAACTAGAGAGTGAGGGGAGGGAGATGGGGTGGATGGGGGGGGACGTGGTTCCTCAAGGAGGGCGAGTCGAGTGGAAAATCGCATTGTTGCTGGCGGCCTGGGCGAATGGATTCGAATGGATGGATCTTTCCGCTGACCGCAGCCAAAGCCCGAATGAAAAAGAGGGCACGTGATGAGTTAGAGATTTGCGGGTGGAGATAGCGGGTTGGTTTGCGGGAGTTGGGGGAGAGAGGCAGTCTTGTTGCTCTGGTGGGCGGAAATGTGTGCAGATGGAAAGGCGATGGCCCCGGAAATGTCGTGATGGGATATGAACGGGTTTGTCGGGGAAACAACATGACGGCGCCTTCGACAAGAAGGTCTGTCTCCCTTTCTCTCGATGCACCCTTTGAACTCCCTCGTCCCTCAAGTCGCCGGGATAACAACATATATGTGTGTGTAAGTATATACATATATATACATATACACACAGGCATACATATATACATATCTAAAGCAGAGCAGAGAGTAAATAAAGCAAGAAATTCACCCTCCGCCACAAATGGGGCCAAGCACTTCTTTTCCGCGACAATTACTTTATTTTTTCTGGCACGAATTACATTACGCGGCAGTGAATGCGGACCAAAGTACGCATCAAGCCCATACAAAACATTCGCGCAGAGACCAAGGAGGCGACATGTGGAAAGTCTGCAGTAAAGACGCTGAAATAAGAGTAGAAAATACTTTCCGAAAGAGTGTCTCTAGTCGTGAGAGGTATTTAGGCGAGGGGAAGATGTCATTCTTCTTAGGTAAGACGTCCAATAGAAAGCATACGCCGTACCGTGTAAGTCAAAATATTATGAAGTACTCCGGTCTTAGAAAATGGACGGATTTATTTTTTGAGTGAATTTCTGCGACAAAAAACAACTTGAATGTGTGGAAATGGCTTAATGGAACAACTTATGGCTGAAATTAAAGTTATATAAAATATACTAAAGGAATTAAAATTTGGCACCATGCAAATTTTGGTAGATTTTACCATGGCGAACCTTGCTAAGAAAAGAGATACGTAAGGAGTTTTGGTCACTTCCATTGACTTTTATTTCTTTAACTCATTTTTTTGTTAGTCAAAACGTAATTTCTCCCTCGAAAGATAAGTTATCAGAATAGAAGTATACGACCACATTAGAAGGGAAACCGTTTTTCTTTTTAAGTAGCCTAGTATGCTCTATTCGTCTTACCGCACCTTAATTAACTAGAAGGGTCACCTTAAGCAACAAGAAGGATAATTACGTAGTAATTGTCTTTCATGTAACTAACAGTTCGTATCGTTGTGTGTAGATGCAACTGCTCGAGTATATATATATATATATATATATATATATATATATATATATATATATATATATATATAGTCACTTTCTTGGAAAACCCACGAACGTGCACAATAAAATTCACTAAATAGTCATAGCAAACAGAAACTAAAACATATACAAGAGGGACTCACTAGTTATCGAATTTTCGGTGGTGCAACCACCTTTCTCAAGAGGAATTAGGAGTGAGATTATGAGAGTGAGTGTTATGAGTGAGAGGAGATTATGAGTTCTGTTCCTAATTACTCTTGAAAAAAAAAATATATATATATACATATATATATACACACACACAGAAGTAAAGGTTCCCGGTTAAACATACCGGTTAAAGGTTAAACTACCCCTCCCGCACTTGCCTAACATTTTCCTTTCACTCACAGTCTTCAACGCATCATCCCCAATCAATACGCCCTTAATTAGTTTTTCCTACCTTCTTAAGATTTCTCCCAACAATCCCCTCTTGTCGCCCTCCATACCATTTCCTCACAAACTGTTTTACCTGCTCTAGTTTTTGCCCTCTTATTTTAATGTTTAGATTAGGCTTTTTCTTTCTGGAAAATCGCATAACCCGCGTTTTATTAGTATAGACTCTTATCCCACATATATATGTGTAAATCGAGCTGAACCTCCATTTCCTTCAGCAATGCTTACAGCCCCTTTATTAACTAACAAGCTGAAGCTTGGTCATCAGCAAACCTCACTGATTTTATGAATTCCCATATGACTTTCATTCCTACCTCCAGTTCCTCACATGCCTCCTTAATCATTTCTTCCACATATATATTGATCAGCACTGGTGACAATAGGCAACCCTGCCTTACACCTCTTCCTAATGTTCCCCAACCGGACTCTCCTTTCCCTTATCGCACCTGAGCAGTCTGAGACCTGTACAGGTTGCAGATTATCCTCCTCTCCCTCCAATATATCCCTATTTCCTGCAATATACTTATTTCGTTTTCCCATTTCACTCTTTTAAACACATTTTCAAAATCTAAGAAACAGGAAAATAAATGGTGATTTGATTCCATATAACTCTCGATTAGTGATCTCATTACTGAAATGCATCGCATGTACCTCATTCCTACCTAAATCCAAACAGATCACCTCTTTAGTAATAATTTTCCCTGCCCTTCATCCTTTTTTTATGATCCGAAGTTGCACTTTAGCTGCGTGGGTTATCAAACTTATTGTTCCGTAGTGCACGCATTATGTAGCCTTGACATTTTTTGGAATAGGACCTAACGAATTAGTCCATTGTGTGTTTATATACATTAATATATTATATATAACTCTGCGTTCATTTTTTCATGAAATACATATATTAAAAAAATTTCCAAAATGCCATTCGGAGTATATTTAATTAAAAATGACTCGAATCCATAAATTTCACCTATTAGAAGGGGCATTTCAAGTGATAAAAGCAACGGTTGAAATAAATGCATGGAATTTTAAGTATTTTAACTTGTGCGCTACTGGGCCGACCAAGTGGCTCTCTATTGCGTAGAGCAGAGTTTAGCCGGAGAGACCCAAATTCTGTTGATTCTCTTACGAAACCCACGCTCTGTGATCCTCGGCGCACCCGTACATTCTGGGGAACCTTAGTCGTCACATGTTAAGGGCATTGCTCACTCCATTGTGAATGTGTGACTTTCGCAAGTTGTTTCAAGGATTAGTTCCACATGACCTTTAACCAACATTGGGATGTTTGGGTTAGATACTAGTTTTAGTGACGGATTCCCTTGATATGACACACGGCTTTGCTAACATGATAGTACGGTGCGAATAGACTTAATTTATAATTTATATATGAGGTCAATAAGCTTAATATTAAACGTTATTATGATGAATTAAACGTAAACTTAGGATTTTTGAGTGCCATGGAGTGTTTGAAAAATTTTAGTAGCCCTATCAATCAGTATGGTGGATGGGGTTTATTGAAATTTTTTACACTGATTTATTAACTCTTTTACACTGACTATACAAACTTTCACAGAGTGAAGGCTAAATTATTGATTCAAATTTTACACTTCAATTTATCGACATTGACGGTTAGGGTGCAATATTTTTTAGCCTTACATGGACGGACGAGCATTGATGCATGAAACACAAAATTTAAGTGTACGTATAAATTGATCAAGGAGCAAAGATTTTATGGCATGTGATTCTTGAGAAATAGACGTCTAAGATAATTATTAAAGATGGGGAACATAAACTACAAAAAAATACAGCATTTCATCCATTTATTATATTGGTGAACAGAAGCAGCTGAGCAAAGTATTGGGGGCATTACAAGAGAAATTGCGTTGAGCAAAGAAGATTTTACAAGAAGGATAAATTTGATTTGAGCGACTCAACGGGACAGCGGCAATTCCCTTGCCTCTCTTAACACAACTTAACCCAATATTTTACTCTACAACCAGCCCCTCTTCATCTGCGTGCTGTATACTTCTCATTTTCATTTCAACCAATAATCCTCTCTGCTCCATATCTAAGAATCATTTTTTTTCCTTTCTGCTCACTTCACCTTTTCCATCCTTCTCCACCCTTACATATCAAAAGCCTTCAATATCCGCCGACAACCTTCGTTCAATGGGAATAGGAACCTCAATTATATGAAATAAGACAAGTGAATACCTTAATAGATGTATGTATCGTAGTTTTGTTGGCTTAGAAACGTGGTCACAGAGGCAGGGGAATATTATAGATTCGAGGATTTTGAGATTTGGTCGTGGAGAATAACGTGAAAAACAAAATGGATAGAAATTAAAACAAGAAGTTAAATTTTGGGTATGAAATGAGAAGAGACACGCGAGTTAAGAGAAATTCGAAGTCAGGCCAAGTTGATTCAGAAGGTACTGAGAGAGAAAACCCTGCTAAAAGGCATGCGGTAACTGTGGGGGGAACATAAGGAGAGATAGTTGGGGGTAGGAAAATAATAGATATTGTTTAATGAAATTAAGGGAGCAATAAAGCATTTAGATAGAAATCATGATTTATTTTAACACGTAGCATATAGGGTTAAAGGATATTTTTAATTAAGTCAGACTTGGGTCAAGAATGCAATGCTGCCTAAGGCATGCGGCCATTAAGTACCTACCGTAATATGATAGACTAATGCTATTAATAATATCATAAATTTAGGTAGCAAAACAATATTAGGGATTTCTAAGCATTTGCCTTTTTTAAACGCCATAAAAATCACATTCGATCCTATCACGTAAAATAAAGAGACGATGAAGCTAAATTCGCAACAACTCACCCCGAAAACCCCGTAATTGAGGCCGGAAAAAGTCGAATAGTGTTTGGTACATGCATGAGGCTCATTGACCCATGTTGTGGCATCGACACCTCGGAAGAAGAGTGACGACGCTGCGCGCGACGTCGTTCCACTACCACAGCGGCGCCTCTTGCCATCCCCGACGCTCGATGAAGAACGGGGATAGGGATTAAGCCAAGACATTAGAGGCAGGCTCAAGCGGAGCTGTGCTTTGAAAGAGAGACGGGGGATATCGGAGACATCGCCCCGTCACGGAGAGAGGAAATCCCAGCCGATAAGGGTTTTGGTATTACGCATCCATTAGATCGAGCGGCGGGTGATGGGAGGATGAGGCTGCTGGGGGTACGGCAGCCGGGAGAACGAGGGGAGTGAGACTGTTGACAAATGGAAAGAGATTGGATCATGGGTGGGAAAATATTACTCGGATTATACCCGGGCCAATCTTTTTCTATCATTGACCTAGTTCAGTATCCAGAGATAGATACGAAAAAAAATCATTCACACACATTTCCATGGTGCTTATATTCGCAGGTTGTTGATCGATGTGCAATACACATAAAAGTGGTTTTCATAAGGTCAGGTCAGAATAAAAAATGAGCTAACATTAATGCATGAAAACATTGAAAATAAATGTTTTGTTTTAAAGTTTAGTTGGAAGACAAACTGTTGAGATTTGACGGTGAAAATCACGTTTTAGGAATGAGTAGGAAGCTGTGTCTGCAGGCAGTTCTGTCGGGGAAATCTTCGGTCTAGGATAGTTTATACAGTGGAGGAAAATGGGATAATGGGAGATCGACCACACGCATGTAGACAGGCGGAATTGAGCAGCGCATATTAAGTGCGGTGAAGAAAGATTAATTATAGATAAAAATAAATGAAAGGTGTCATTAGTGAGAAAAAAGATATGAAAACGCTACGTGAAAAATTCATATTCGACCAGTTATCTTCTCACGTAAATCTTCCACTTTTTTCTCCTCCACCCACTCGCTAAAAAAATAATGCACCTTCAAAAGAATTTCCCACTACTTGACGTTACATGACCTTTCGGAGTCGAATTCCATTATTTCCATTCAGTTTTAATCACTTTTGAAAGTCCCCGTGACCTTAATTAGAACTGAAAATGACGCGAAAGATACCCTCAGAAATAATCATAGGGAACATCAAATTTGAACTTGAAGTTACCTTCTTCGTACTTCTCATTTCCTTTCCTCTCTAATGTCTTGTAATTAATGTAAGATTTAGAAGGTAGGTCAAGTATTTAATGAAGGACAATTATTCCTTAAAGCATTTGCATCTATGGGTAACTGTGGGAAAGACATTTATGCTAAGGTTTATTCATTGTTTTAAGAAAATTCGCATTTCTCTCAAAAAACCTATTTCTAAAATATCAATGCATTGCCCATCATTCTATTGCTACCTTCTTTACTGAAAGAATTGTATTCATGTTATGGTTCCGATTGTACATTTTAATACAACATGAAAGGTCGTTCATATTGTATTAGATAGAATAAGCCTAATAGAATTGGGATGTTCTAAGAGATTTATGATTTTCCTATCGAAAAATAAAATGTACATGAGCGCTGTGATTACTTGGCAAAAAAGCATTAACTTCTGAGATATGTTTACGTACTAGAGTGTTGCGTTCTTGTTTCATCAACTGCCCTGAAGATACTATCAGACAGCTGTACCTTTATGCACACCGAGCAGATAAGTCCGACAGAATTCTCTGGCATAAAAAAATGGATCAGAAGTTTTTCTGCCATATTTCTACCACCCTCGACGGTTTTATTTCATCGGATCTCATGATGGAAAAAAAACTCTTGAGTAATGAAATCGATTTATTTTCTCAGAAAGCACGGCGGGGATGTAGCTAGGGGACATATTTTTACTGAAAATTCCTTTTAGGACTTATGGCGTGATTTGAGCGTGTCGCGTGAAAGAAATGCCGGTGGGAAAGAGTAAAGGATATCTCCAGGTCAACTCCTTAAGTCTGCCAAAGCGCACTTCATCGCTAATGTAAGCAAGCCCTCAAGAGGGAGCGCTGAGATCGTCGCCATCTTACGCCCGAGAGTAATCTATCGCGCTAAGGACGCCACCAAACAATTGAGGGTCGAGGGGCTGGTCAGCTTGGGAAAGAATTACCGAGAGAGGTGGGAGAGCCAAGGAGCCAAGCCCTTGACGGGCCCTTACTCTCTGAGGACCCTCCACCTCGAGCATGGCTGAGGGCAATAAAGGGCGGCCGCATTTTCATCCTTCAGGAGAAAGATGGGGAATTTTATCACCATTTCACCTCACGCTGGGAATTTATTCCGTCCAGGGTTAAAAACAGTCCGCATGTCCACGTTTGTGCTTGTAAGAGATATTGGAAGAGAAACATTCAAGAATTCATATGTATTACTAGTAACTAGCTCAAAAATGAAACTGGCGAAATAGAAAATCTAAGAATCTAACCTCGTACCAAACTGTTTGGAATCTCTAAGCAGGCCTTCTAATTATGACGTCATGACGTCTAACACAGGAAGTTTTACTTTCACGTTTCACTACTTTGAATCACATATGTACGTTAAAAAATATTATTTGAAAAGTAGTTGTTTAATATCTTTCCTTAAAACAATCTATATCTGTATCCTTTTTTGCAGTATCAATTTTGATTATTAAAGAATAAGATACGGGGAAAACCTCTGCAAAACACCCCGTTTAAACTAAAGAAAAACTCCTGTTACTTATCTATCAATGCACATTAATATTTATTATTGCGGGACATCATTGGATTAAATCTGGAGGAATGAAAGCGTACAGACTCTCCCTTATAAAATACAACCTCTTTTTGATCAACTCGTATTGTATATATTGTATCTTCTAAGTGGATTATAGAAAAATGTAAATATTTGTTTTCTGTGAAATCCGATTTTCCAGGTATTATCCCCAAAATTTCTTTTTTTAATCCATTTTTTTATATTTATTTCATAAGCAGGTGGTCATTTTACTATTTTTCAATATACGAGGTAAATATTTTACCCATGCTAACCGGATTTAAAGATTTATCACTGCTATTTTAAAAACCCTATCTACTCTAAAATGATAGAGATCACTTGGATTAAAGAACACTAATGAATTTTAAAAAAATAAAGAAATTATTCTGGGGAGTTGAAAATTAAAAAATATAATAATTAATTATAAGTAGAAAGCCATTATAAAAAAGTACATCGCATGTCAATCTATACAGATTAAAGAGAAGTCTGGTTCATCAATTCGTAAGCACAGGGACATGTCCCAAGGTAACGGAAAAGCCTAAGTTTTAAAGATGTCTCTTTATTGTCGTGCTAACCAATATTTTACGAATACTATTCCTAAAAGATTTTGCCTTTTTGAGCAGCAAGTTACATACTCTTAGGGCAAAAGGCAAAAACAACTAAATACGTACTGAAAACATATTTTCACTGTGCACAGTGCAGATTGATATTGTTGATTCCAGGGGAATGGAATTGGAAAACAATAAGATTGCCATTTTTACCATTGGAAAACATAAAAAGTATTATTGTAAATCGTTAGCATCCCTTATTTAACAGAATTAAAACGATTTAAAACGGAGAAAAAGATATCATATATGTATGTACTTCACATGAAAGTCGCCGTGTACCCGTGGAGTTAACTGCATTTTCATTACTGCGATGCTTATAAATACAGCAGAATAGAGTATATTAATAAATATCACTTTACTTGTAGAAATTAATATCATATATATATATATATATATATATATATATATATATATATACATACATACATACATACATGTGGGTCGTGGTGGTCCAGTGGATAGAGCGTTGGACTACTAACCGCACTGCAAGGTACTCTGAGCACCCACAGCTCCACCCAAGATTAGATACCAGATACCAGTTCTTTCTGGAAAACCACAACAGGCAGAGGGAAAGAAACTGGCCCCCCTACCCAGATGCGTGCATAAGTATTCACACGCCGTCGGGTTTAGTACTTGGGTGAGTTCTATCATCACCTATTAAACCGACCTTCGTGTCGATTACTGTTCTTATGGTTATATACATACAAAAAGTACACACATATATATATATATATTATTATTAGGTAATCCACCGGTAAAGGTAGGTTTTTGGATGGACACAAAAACAAATAAACGCTTTGTAACTCCAAATAAAACCCAATCCAGCAACTTACTCTACAAGAGTTCCCTCTTCATCTCTGTGTACTTCTTTCCTCCCTTCATCCCGTCAAACATCCCTATCCTGTTCCTGCCCTTTCCTCGTTTGCCCAAAATTCTCCCCTCTAATCCCTTCTTTAACATCCCACTACCACTCAATATGCCTTTCATCCATCTTTCCTGCCTCCATAGGATTTCTCTCAACAAAACCCTCTTCTCACCCACCATCCCCAGTACTTCCTCATTTGCTTTCCTTTCGGTCCATTTCACCTTCTCCATTCTTCTCCACACACACATTTCAAAAGCCTTCAATCTACGTCTATCCTCCTGCTTCAGTGACCAGGTTTCCGAGCCGTACATACGGAGCCACGCCCCATATCAGAGTTTTTACGAGTCTTGTCTTAACATCCCTACTCAACGTCCCCGTCATCAACTCCCTCCTCCTTGAGAAAGCCTCCTTACCTAACGCAATTATTTTCCTTACGTCCCTACTACTTTTACCGTATTGGTCCAAAACACTTCCGAGATATGTAAACTGTTCTACCTGCTCTATTTTATCCCCTCCTATTTTAATGTTTAGCTTAGTCTTTTTATTCCTCAAAAATCGCATAACCTTTTTCTTTTTAATATTTATTCTCATTCCATATCTATCGCACTGAACGTCCAATTCCTTCAGCAATGCTTGCAACCCCTGCGCTGACTGAGAAACTAATTCTTGGTCATCAGCGAACCTAACCGATTTTACGAATTCCCCTCCGACTTTCATTCCCACCTTCAGCTCTTCGCATGCCTCCTAAGTGTTTCCTCCACGTATACGTTGACAGCACCCGTGAAAATAGGCAACTCTGCCTTACACCTTTCCAAGCACTGCCCATCCGGACTCTCCGTTCCCCAGTCGCACCTGAGCAGTCTGAGACATGTACAGGTTGGGGATCAATCTTCTGTCCCTCCAATCCATCCATTTTCTGTAATACACTCATTAATTTTTCCCAATTCACTCTATAAAACGCTTTTTCGAAATTTTCAAAACAGGCAAATACGTCCTGATTGTATTCTATGTTCTTATATATATATATATATATATATATATATATATATATATATATATATATATATATATATATAGTGCCCATCATTATTACCCAGCCAAGGGGTTGCAAGCATTGTTGAGTGAATTGGAGGTTCAGTGCGATAAATATGGGATGAGAATCAATATTAATAAAACAAAGGTTATGCGATTTTCCAGAAAGAAAAAGGCTAAGCTAAATATTAAAATAGGCGGGGAAAAAATAGAGCAGGTAGAACAGTTTACATATCTCGGAAGTGGTTTGGACCAATACGGTCAAAGTGGTAGGGACGTAAGGAGAAGAATTGCGCTAGGCAAGGAGGCTTTCTCAAGGAGGAGGGAGTTGATGACGGGGACGTTGAGTAGGGATGTTAAGACAAGACTCGTAAAAACTCTGATATGGAGCGTAGCTATGTACGGCGCGGAAACGTGGTCGCTGAAACAGGAAGATAGACGTAGATTGGAGGCTTTTGAAATGTGGGTGTGGAGAAGAATGGAGAAGGTGAAATGGGCCGAAAGGAAAACAAATGAGGAAGTACTAGAAATGGTGGGGGAGGAGAGGGGTTTGTTGAGAGAAATCCTATGGAGGCAGGAAAAATGGATGAAGGGCGTATTGAGCGGTGGTGGAGTGTTGAAGAGGGTAATAGAGGGGAGAATGTTGGGCAAGCGAGGTAAGGGTAGGAACAGGATAGGGATGTTGGACGGGATGAAGGGAGGAAAGAAGTACACCGAGATGAAGAGGGACCTGATATAGATTAGTTTGCTAGGTGGGGAGTCACAAAATGTTTATTTGATATTTGTGTCCATCCAAAAACCTACCTTAACCGGTAGATTACCTAAATAATATATATATCAGGATAGGATATATGTATTATATATACGTATATATATATATATATATATATATATATATATAATTTTTTGTTTATATATTATGTCCTTAAAACGTAAATAACTTAAGTATTCTCTCCGGGTAAATATCAGGAAAATGTATAAGAACCATATTTTTCTTTTTTATTGTAGCAAATGGCATTGAAATTAAGTAAGAATCTTTAAGATTCTTCAATAGTTTATAGTATAAGACAGTTTAATAAAATTTATATTATTACCTGGTACGTTGCTTGATAAAATTATAAAAAGAAAAATGTCTTCGGTGTAGTGCACTGAAAATGAGAACGGTTAGCCAAAAACTTTTGGCAGAGAAAGAGTGGTTGAAAAGATTGTGCAAAGAGTATCATATTAAAGAGGGGAATGTGTATAATGCCATAGAATAGCCTGCAAAGGCGGTGGGGGAAGAAATGGGGAGACAAGAGGGAAATGACAAAGGAATTCCCAGTGAAGACGAGGAGGGGTGAGTTCTGGAATGAGGATACATGCCAAACCATTTCATTAATAAAAAAATATATAATTTCATACCGCACTTTTTAGTTGGCCTAAACGGACATTCTGAGGTTAATACGTACCACGAGTTTTCACTTTCATCTTTATCATCATTATTACCTTTGCAACGCAGTTTAAAAATGAACTAACCATTTTTAGTGTTAAACTCGGAGGCCAATATGGAAGGGGAGAACTTCTGCAGCAGTGAAGCATGATGATGGTTGAACGTTTATACTTTGGATAAAATTAGTAAATAGCAGTTAAGTATAAACAATAATTAATGAAAGAAACGTAAGTATAGTATACCAGTATTCTGGGAAAGTATAGAGAGAATCTGTGGAAAAAACTCTTTGGTAAAGCAAGAATAGCAATGTACGTGAAGAAGTTTGTGCATTACAAAAATATAATCTAGAACTATTTGTTACTGGGCGTTTGCCAAGCAAAAGTAAATGATATTGTCCTACGAAATAAGAATTATTTGCTTTCAAATAAAAAATCACGGTTGCGTAAATACTTATAATAACAAATTATGGCGATTAACTCTCTTTATTATAATACTCTTTGTGCCAAACAGGAAATACTATATCATTTTATACTAGCGTTATAAATAAATTTTTATTTCTACCAGTTCATTATAATAGTAATATAAAATTTTAACTGTTAATATATTTCGCTGCTAAGGTAATTTAATAGTATAGTAGGATGTTTCTTATGCATTTATTTCAATTTCATTCACTTAAGGAAAAGTTTCTCAAATTGTACCAAACAATAAAATATGATATTAAAAGCATACGATCAGATGTTGAATTTAGAGAGATTCTTAAGTTGTCGGTCAAATTCTCATGGTTTTCAACAAAAAGTTTCAATTACAAAGCACTGCACAATCTAATTATACTTTCTCTTTAACTATACTGAAATATTGATTGAGAGCCGCCAAAATTAATTCAGCTTTAAATAGAAACTTACATAATTCGAAAAGTATTTTATTACAATTTCATCAATGAATAATTTTCAACTATATTCCTATTTTTCGAATTGATACAGAACTATTCGTTCGATCAAAAATGTAGGGAAAACCATATTCTATCATTATCAAAAGTAATCCGGGAATGCTCTTGCCATCCTCCTTGATACGGACATATTTCAATGCACAAGAATCAGAAGATACCATTAAGCTGCATGTCAAAATGGAAAAAAAAGCATAAAACAAAAATAAACCTTGTTTTAGAAAAATATTTTGTTAAATAATAAAACCAATTCGTTGGTTCACTATATCTTCATCACCTATATCTACATATTCTAGATTCAAGGTATATTAATGTATGACGGGATTTCGTGTTTGAATATATATATATATATATATATATATATATATATATATATATATATATATATATATATATATATATATATATATATATATATATATATACTACCTTGAACCAAAAGTTCCCGGAATAACCACCGTGTGGCGCTCCCATCGTTCCGATTTGAGTTCTGTTTATTTTGTTAAATTGGTACATCTGTTGTTGATAGTCCCTTTAAATCTTAGTGTCATAACTTGACATTTGCAAAAGTTACGTAGCCAAGAGTACATCTATCTCTGTGTGTGTTGGCGATTTTTTTCAATTGCAGAAATGGATTTAAATTTGCAACAACGAACTTGTATTAAATTTTGCGTAAAAAACAGATTTAGTGGCGCACGGACGTTGGAAATGTTGGAAAAGTGTTTCGGCAACGATTCTCTAAAAAAAACGATCGTTTACCAGTGGCACGAGCGGTTCAGAAGTGATCGTGAGTCAATCGAAGATGATGAACGCAGTGGCAGACCATCAACATCGAAAGTCGGTGAAAAAATTGATAAAGTAAAATAAATGTTGGTCAATAACCGCAAATTAACCATCAGAGAAATAGCGGAGGACTTGAACATTGCCTATGGATCCGCCCAAGACATTGTGGTTAATGATTTGGGTTTCCGTCGTGTAGCAGCAAAGTTGGTGCCAAAAGACCTCAATTTCATGCAAAAAAGAGACCGTGTTGACGTCGCAAAAGACATGATTTGCGAGGCTGAATCCGATACCACATTCATCAAAAGGATCATTACTGGAGGCGAGACGTGGGTTTATGAGTACGACACGCAATCCAGACATCAGGCTGGTGAATGGAGTTCACCAAATGAGCCGAGACCAAAAAAACCACGTCGTTTTCAGTCAAAAAAGAAGGCAATGCTGACGGTTTTCATGGATTACAACGGTGTAGTGCATCATGAATTTTTGCCAGAAGGCCAGACAGTAAACAAAGAGTATTATTTGGGCGTTATGAGACGTTTGCGTGAAGCAATTCGCCGAAAGAGACCAGAAATCGTCGCACAGTGCGTCGAGACCGTCGCACAGTGCTATCATTATTCGTAATTTTTTGACGAAAAATGCAACAAATACCATCCAACAGCCACCGAATTCACCTGATTTGGCTCCCTGTGACTTCTTTCTGTTCAATCGAGTTAAAAAACCATTACGGGGAACGCGTTTTAGCAGCCGAGAGGAAGTAATGGAAAAATCGCAGGAAGCACTGATGGACATACCGAAAACCGAATATAAAAAATGTTTCGAGGATTGGATCAAGCGCTGGCATAAGTGTGTTGCAGTCGATGGGGATTACTTTGAAGGGGACAATATAGATTTAGATGAATAAACTTGTATTCTTAATTTTCTGAATAAATTCCGGGAACTTTTTGATCAAGGTAGTATATATATATATATATATATATATATATATATATATATATATATATATATATATATATATATATATTGTAGATACATATATAGTTTTGTATTATCTTGCCGCCCATTTAAAAGTCATTGAATAGCTGGACTATAAATACCTGAATGAGCCTGCCTAAATATAATGAAATCATAAGGTTGTTGAGTGTAACAGTAGCACAGAATATCCCCATGAGTATGGAATAAAAATATTTATTATACTAAAACATCCCCAATGAGGAAGACAGGAGCTAATTCCACGAAGATGGTGAATGGAATAGCTGAGCGGTTTTCTCCTTCCATAATGAAGAACTAATGTTAGTTACAAACTCTTTCGATACATTTCCCTATTCTGCTTATGCAGAGAAAGGTTTTCGCACCACTCGGCATTTTTCCCCCTTTTGACTTCTGAGCCGTCATTATTGGCACATTTTCACCCCGTTCCACTCCAACTTCATCTCCTAGGATTTGCACGCTGAGCCGCGGGATTTATACATACGGGTGTTCTCTCTCCACACCCCATATCCATTGACAACACGCTCTCTCGTCACCATCCACTCACCCCATTCCTTTCGCCCTTCCCATCCCTACTCTTACCCCGTAAATCTCTCCAATCCCGTCGCCTCACATGGTCTGTGCCACTCCACATCCTCACCCAACCCTTAGAAACCCTTCCCCTCTCCCTCGCTCCCGTTAGACCGAAAGGATATGTTTTTTCCTTTTTACACAAATGCCCAAGGCTGTGAGTTTTTCATTACGCTCCGCTATTGTCTCAACCCCACCCCCTCATCTCGACCCCGGATTTTTCCCACCCACGCCGTCGGGAGACCAAAATCCTCCATCCACTCCGTCTCACATGTACTCCAACCTCCCCTCCCAACCACCACATTGGTATTCCCTCCCGCCAGGGTTCCGCGACCCTCCCCTTCCCACACCCTCTTTTTGCGTCTCCGATCTCACTCCCCATCAGTGCTTTCTGAATTTCTCAATCCCACATACACGAGGTGGTTGCCTTCCTTCCCTCATCTCGTACCCTACGAGCCCAACCCCCTCTCCCACTCTCACTTTACCCTCTCCTCCCCTTATTCCTTCTTCACGTCCAATCCCACCCCATCGCGCTCAATTATATTGCTCCCAAGCGTAAGCTGCCCTCCATGCGTGCGCACTCTTAACCTGCCCCATTACTTGGTCAATTTCGTAGATTAAGGAAGCGATCGCGCGGGTGGATGGAGCCACGCACCGCGATGGGGTGCGAAGCTAATGAGGCCAACGCGTAGGCGCAATCGGCCATATTGGGCTGAAGGGATTCGCACCGGGGGTGGGGGGGAGGGAGAGGATAGGAGAAGGGTTTGGGGGGATGGTAGGTCGATGGAGAGCGTTCAGAGCGGGGGTGAGAGGTGCGTAGCAAAAAGGAGAGACGGGAAGCGAGGGAGGAGTATAGAGAGAAAAGAGGGAAATGTTTGGAAAATTAAGTGTCGCGATTTAGCACCAAGACATGAGGCGCTTCTGCTGGTACACTCTCAACTACAATGGGGTATATACACGTACAGAAGATGTAACTATATTTGCAGAGGCATTACTCTAGTGAAATAGTCACAGTTAACAATGGTCCGAGATGAGAGCGAAGGATATTCCACCAACTGTATTTTATACTATCCCACAGATGAAACAAGAGGAGAGCGTAAACATTAAATGGAGCAGAACGATGCGAAACTTAATTACAATTGCAGAACGAAACATTATTGAAATATAGTATATCGTCTCATTAGATGGAAGTATTCATTTTCAATAATTAAACGTTTCAGGCGTAACTCTTCGCTGTTGTTCAATGATGAATAATGTCAAAATAAAATTTTGTAAATACACATACAGGTTTATCTGTATGTGTAAACCTGTATACATGGTTTATATGCGAGGGATGTCCATAAATTAATATGCGTTTGCATGTAGCGAGCTAAGTAGTAGGAGAAACCGAATGCTTGCTGTATTGACACACGCTCTTGGGCAATACGCTTCGATCTGCAGTTGTTTTAAGGCTGAACTGCTTGTCGTTCATTTATAGTGGCGAGACAAAATGAAAAATTCAATTGGAAATCCCGCCAAATGTAAAATGCGTTTAGTGATAAGGTTTTTACTGGTAATAAACCTCAAAGCTGAAGACATTCAACGAAAATTTTGTGCTGTGCATCGACTAAGTGATGAGTGACAGTGCTGTGCGTCAGCGGTGTCGTTTGTTTAAAAGTGAACGGATAAATTTTCATGATTCCCAAGAACTGGCCATACATCTGTGGTGAACAATGAACTGCTCCAGATAGGGGACGTATTACTTCGACAAAAATGGTATTTTACGAAATTTAGATTCTTTATAAATTTTTCATGACATTACTAGGAGTAGATTGCATGGGATCCTGACTAATAAGTTAATTAGGGTTACATGCAACTTCGGCAACTTTTATGCTCGTCTCGACGACGATATCATCGGTTGCCTGCGATCTCACACGGTATATTTGTGCTAAAGGAATTTCAAAACTTTTTCAGAAACATGAAATATGCTTTGTTTAGACAATGTGTGGAAAAATAGTACAGATGCGCAGTTTTGAGAGGTAAATAATAAATTTTTGCGATCTCTTCCGGTTTTTTTATAGCCTAACGGGAGTTCCTTTCTGGACAGCCATCGTAATATATGTTGATTTAAAAGAAATTATTTTGATTATTATTATTTATGTTAAATGGCGGAAAACCAGTATATTATTTGTAATGTGTGGGTTTACATTTTTAAGCAGGTATTCGACTGAGATAAACTTTACAGTTTTTCATTTTTAATCATCCCTAAATAAGACACAACCAGACACAGTATACTAAAATAAACCCTTTCTCAATTCCATTTACAGTCTACGTACCTTCATCCCGTCCAATTTCGTTATTCTATTCCTGTCCTTTCCTCGTTAACCTAACATTTTCCCCTCTATTACAGTCTTCCACATCCCACTGCCAATCAAAATACTCTGCATCTACGCTTCCTGCATCCTTCAGATTTCTTACAACAGACCCCTCTCCACCCCCACCACACCTTGCTCTTCCTAATTGCTTTTCCTTTCTGTCCAATTCACCTTATCAAATATACATACTTATCATTTAGTGCCCATCATAAATTACCTACAACATTGGAGGAGTAACTGCTAGTATATTAAGCAGGCCTTGACACTTACATATTACTTATCAACGGAGAAACGGGGTAATTGGATTGAGATTGGAACATTCATTCAATCAAATTGAAAAAAAATTCACAATAGATTTCTTTTTAGTCTAAGCGCGAGGATTTAATGATAACATTTTTTATTCATTCTTATTGGTCGTTAAAAAGAGGAATTCAGTCCATAAATTCATTCAATACACTATTTTTTAAATAAGGCAATTCCGGGTCTAAAGTAATCAATTTTTGGCTTTATCCATTTGACATAATTTATGCGAAATTCGGTTAAGCACATAAAGATTAACAAACCTAAAAAAGACCTGAATACACTACTCTTAAGAATCAAATAAATGCTCCTTAATTTCGTTCTGCGCCTTGTACGCTGGGAGAAGAGGGTGCATCACCAAGGAAACTACTTTGAAGGTGATAAAAAGTTTGTAGCTCTATTTCAATAAATTCACTTTTATTTAACAAACTAGATCACTTGAAAGAAGCTTGCGCGGTTTTTTCCTTTCCAAATCCAGAAACTGTTTCCCGAGACGGATAACAATTTTCAAACCTCTGCTGATTTTCGAAACAGCATTTCCACTTGCGTTTACGTACTTTCAATTAAATAATGTCATTTAATATCAATGCAAAAATATGTCATTTAACTCGATACTACCAAAATTGTATTCCCTAATTGCATGAGTAAGCTGTTGTGAGGATCTTGATATTGATCAGTCTCCACTTGTTCTTGCGAATCCCATTCAATTTAGAATTTACTAATTAAGTGTTTTGATATAAAAATATTCTAAACATTAGCTCCAAATCTGAAACGTGCCGATACATTTTAAACTCCTCTCTACAACCTAGGTCCATCTTTCTTCTCTGTGATCATTCAATAAAAATTTCCTTCGAATGAGAGTTTAAACTTTCATGTGATTCCATATGTTCGTGTCGTCAAAAACTGTATGGTTTGTGTGGACATACTAAAATCTCCTGTTGACTTTTAGAAGTAGTTAAGATACCATATAGTATAAGTGAAATATTATATGATTAGCTACTTGATTCCCTCGTGCCCATGGCCACTTGTATATTTTGAGCAAAGCTGTCAAAAAATGTTATGGCCATGGTTATGGCCGGACTCGATACGTAATATATTATTATATTAATAATGAAATATGCTAAACAAAAATGCTCAAAACTCGCGTCAAGATGGGCATACTATACTACCTTGATCAAAAAGTTCCCGGAATAACCACCGTGTGGCGCTCCCATCGTTCCGATTTGAGTTCTGTTTATTTTGTTAAATTGGTACATCTGTTGTTGATAGTCCCTTTAAATCTTAGTGTCATAACTTGACATTTGCAAAAGTTACGTAGCCAAGAGTACATCTATCTCTGTGTGTGTTGGCGATTTTTTTCAATTGCAGAAATGGATTTAAATTTGCAACAACGAACTTGTATTAAATTTTGCGTAAAAAACAGATTTAGTGGCGCACGGACGTTGGAAATGTTGGAAAAGTGTTTCGGCAACGATTCTCTAAAAAAAACGATCGTTTACCAGTGGCACGAGCGGTTCAGAAGTGATCGTGAGTCAATCGAAGATGATGAACGCAGTGGCAGACCATCAACATCGAAAGTCGGTGAAAAAATTGATAAAGTAAAATAAATGTTGGTCAATAACCGCAAATTAACCATCAGAGAAATAGCGGAGGACTTGAACATTGCCTATGGATCCGCCCAAGACATTGTGGTTAATGATTTGGGTTTCCGTCGTGTAGCAGCAAAGTTGGTGCCAAAAGACCTCAATTTCATGCAAAAAAGAGACCGTGTTGACGTCGCAAAAGACATGATTTGCGAGGCTGAATCCGATACCACATTCATCAAAAGGATCATTACTGGAGGCGAGACGTGGGTTTATGAGTACGACACGCAATCCAGACATCAGGCTGGTGAATGGAGTTCACCAAATGAGCCGAGACCAAAAAAACCACGTCGTTTTCAGTCAAAAAAGAAGGCAATGCTGACGGTTTTCATGGATTACAACGGTGTAGTGCATCATGAATTTTTGCCAGAAGGCCAGACAGTAAACAAAGAGTATTATTTGGGCGTTATGAGACGTTTGCGTGAAGCAATTCGCCGAAAGAGACCAGAAATCGTCGCACAGTGCGTCGAGACCGTCGCACAGTGCTATCATTATTCGTAATTTTTTGACGAAAAATGCAACAAATACCATCCAACAGCCACCGAATTCACCTGATTTGGCTCCCTGTGACTTCTTTCTGTTCAATCGAGTTAAAAAACCATTACGGGGAACGCGTTTTAGCAGCCGAGAGGAAGTAATGGAAAAATCGCAGGAAGCACTGATGGACATACCGAAAACCGAATATAAAAAATGTTTCGAGGATTGGATCAATGCGCTGGCATAAGTGTGTTGCAGTCGATGGGGATTACTTTGAAGGGGACAATATAGATTTAGATGAATAAACTTGTATTCTTAATTTTCTGAATAAATTCCGGGAACTTTTTGATCAAGTTAGTATATCCACTTTTTCCGCTTTAGTAGCTGTTACCTCGAGATGATTGCCGAGTCTACCCATATTGCAATTAGAACATATTTAAAATAATCTGGAAAACCTATTACGAAATTAATTAATTTGCCAACGGTCTATGGCATCAACAATCTAGTAGCTGAATTATTTTTATGAGGGTAAAGATTTCCTAATTTTAAGCTCAAAAAGGCGGGTATTGTTAAAATAGCAAAGTGAGAGGGGGGGAGCAGTTCCTTTCTATTGGCCGTTTTCGTTCTCACAGATATCAGTTACCAGAGGAATCACACCTCTAGGACGAAATTATTATTATTATTATTGAAATGTACATGTGCAAATAGACAAATGTCAGGTGGCACACAAGTCCCAAGTGTTACAATAAACTTGCCTTGGAAAAATAACATGGTTTCTGAAATACAATCAACATCACAAAAGATAATAAATAAAATCAGTCAGAAAAAAGAATAAAAAAATGCACTTTAAGGAAATTTTCAAACACCAATATGTAGTACATAAAAAAAAGAAAATCCCCATTTCATCAACATTTGTTTCCCAATCAACAAGAAAAAAATTAAGCTGTTACATTTAATTTTATACAACGCATCAATCAAATGATTACAGAAGTTGTTTACATCTTTTCTTAAAAGTTTGGGACTCTGTTAGGAAAGGGCTTAAAAATTTTTGCAGGTAAATTGTTCCAATCAACAATTGTTTTATTTAGAAAAGAAAAATTTTTTTTATTCGTTCTTTGTGCCAGGCATTTTACCTTAAATTTGTGGTCATTTCTCCCTATAAAATTCGGGTTCCCCGCCTCTTTCCTTAGATCTGCCCTAGCCTTCTTCCCATTCAGAATGCGGAGACATTATTCAATGAGAGAATGGCTCAAATATTTGCAAGGAGGTATATTTTTTCACAATAATACCATTTATTTATTGATATTTCACTATTTTAGGATATTCTTCTACATTTACCTTAGTAACCCGCGATCCAGCATACGTACGTGAGGAAGAAGGTGCAAGAAACAGGTGCGACGGGTAAGGGATAAAGAAGAGAATACGAAAAAATACATTTACTGAAGTATATTTATGCTGGAGGAAAACTAGTAAAAACAAGAGATAATTTGAGTGTTTCTTTACTTGAAGGAATTCTCTTTTTAATATCCTTATTACGCAGTCCATCTTCTTCAAAAACACTTCCCAAATAGGTAAAATCTTTCATTATACATCCTCTCAATTTAACTTTCATGGTAACCGTTCTGTTTCTCGATAATTGATTTAATTTCGCTTCACTATGGTTATACATCCCATACATATCAAATTGATTCTGTAATGAGTGAGTGACTCAGTAATGACTGTAACCCTTTGCCTGACTGATTCCTAATTGTATTTAATGCTAATTATCCTAGATAATAAGTATCGTAAGCCGTCCCTTGCTAGTGATAGAAAAATAACAACTTCGTTGAAAACCAATGTTCGTTATTAAACCTGCATTTAATTGGAGTGATCAATCGCGAAAGATGGTTTGATTGGTTGGAAAATCAATTAGAGATCACCCTGTAAGCTCTACGACTTACGGGTGCCATACATCAGAATAAAAGAGTTAATTCCATAACCTGTGCCGCTTGCCATTTCCCATAAAGACCTAATACCCGATTATGTCATAGCGACAGTAAGCTGGAGGTGTACCGAGGGATAAGCCGGATTCGAACCCAGGTCAAAGCTGGGAACCGGGCAAAATCTCTGTTATACTCTCTGCATACTTCATTCCCGAGGTCATTATTTATTACTTAGTAACCTTTAAATCTACAAGATACCCTTCAACCTACTGGTATTTTGTGTGGTTTGTAGTGTTTAATTAAAAGGTATGAAAAAAATGCTAAGAGTTAAGTAACGTACCGTATGAATGTGAAAGTCCGGGAGTTACATAATGTATATATGTTTTATTACGTCGCGAAAAAGATATACTTACATTGAAATGGTGAAAAAGGGCAATCACCTAAATAGACAGTCTATTCAGGAAGAGAAATGGAAGTACACTATATTGTTACATGCAAATAGATAAATCTAGAAGCATAATATTGAGCAAAAACCACTTATAATTATTTTTTTGTATTCTACCGGCTACCGTGGCTTCTGGATTGACACAGCACATTCAAAAGAATAAGGGGAAAAACTCCAATGGCCGTAATAAACCACCAAAGTTAGTGGTATATGTTTCTTTCTCTTATTGTTCAAGATATTTAACCAGTCACATAATGGATCTTTTCACTGGTTTTTTTATAATAGGATAAAACTTATAGTTTTAGTAAATTTCATAAATTTGAGAGAGGGCAAAATTTTCAGACAAAAAATCGCTCTTGCTAGAAGTGATGGTTGAGTTGCAGCTGACTACATGAGAGAGGAGAGAGTAGAGGAAGTCTTTATAACTCCCAGAGATGTAAGTGAAATACCATCGAGGATAATTTGGTCGTAGAGGAGAGATAGATGAAGATCTACCTGTGGGAGTTGAGAGCTACATGACAGGGCCACGAAGATAGTGGCAGAAGTCACAAGATGGGAGAGGGCTCAACGAGGATAACCATTGAAATGAAAAATCATATTCTGATTCTTAGATTCTATAAGGTTTAAGAACCTTATATATATAGTATGCTATATTTGTTTATAACAAATATAGCAAATGATTTTGTGGAGCCATATATATTATTTTCAGTCTTATTAATCTCAATATGCGCCTCATTTAAGAGTGAAAAACACTGGAAAAAGTAAGAAAAAATCTCAATGCATAAAAACCACTTATGGATTTTTTTAAATTCAGATTTTAATTTATGGAAGGGAAGTAGAGAGCCTATTCCTGTATCTTGATTTATAGAAGGAGAATTTTGAGAGGCTACTTCTAGTCTCTCTCAAAATTAAGAAAATAAATCGATCATCTAGATAAATAAAATTCAGATATTTCCTTTCTCCTGATAATTATTTAATTTTGGGATAATGCCATCCTAAGAGTAGCAAGTATTGCTTAGGGTAATGAAAAATCAGTGAGACAGGCATGGGAGGAGAATAAATGTAAACGAAACACAGATTAGGCGGTTTTCAAGAAAGAGAAAATCGGAGTCAAATACTAAAGTAGAAGAGACATGTTGAGCGGAACGAATGGACGAGATAGGTATGCTGAATTGAAGATGGGTTAATTGCAGTTTCAGATATGAAGTTATATTTTCTTAAGAGGGACAAGGAAATGTATCATTGCACCATTATACGTATAGCCTATGCCAATCGCAATCAAACCTTAACTGGTGGAATACCAATAATAATAACAGTAATGTTCTTCTAAAGATTCAGCGAGGAAAAGAATAACTTGGATACACATTACGGAGGGGAATTATTTGCATTGGTTATTTGAACGTCACGCTCTAAATTCTTATTCGAACTTTAACCCCGGTATTGAACAATGCTCCCTTGAAAAAATTTTTAAGTCCAGGGATATATCATTTATCCTGAGAAGTTGAAATTTTTTTCGTGATCATATTTTGCACTTTACAATACTTACATATGTGGTAAATTCGCAATATAATATTTAAATTTTCTCTCTTTGCGATAGTCTGAAATTATCGTACTCCAGTAAAACCTCTTCCAAATGCCTTTCCGCAACGTTTCGGAACCCATTCCGAAGCGTTGCGAACGAGGAATACAGACATAAGTAAAACCAACTGGCCGATAAATTCCCGAAAATAACGAAGGATAAGGAGGGAAGAACGAGGAGATAACGAAGGGGAGCGAGCGGTAAACTAGAGGGTGATGGCGAGAAGGAGAAATCCCAGGGAGAAGAGGGCACTGAGAAGGAGGGGGTGGTTTCGGTAGTGGCCAGGGATTGAGCGAAAAGCACGGCGGGACAGCAAGAAGAATTGCGGCGGCGTATATATCGACTCCGGTGGCGGACAGACCGGAATGATCTGCGCCATCAGGAGGCCTGGAGTTAAGAGGTCGGGAGTGGGCAGGGCATTGTGTCTTGTAAGATGGGGTGTGGGGGAGGAGGCAAAGGGGATCGGGGGACAGTTTCGGCGGTTGTTGCGAGGGTGGGTTGGGAATTGCAAAGGGGAAAGGTGGGGGGTGGTGGGGGAGAGGAGATAAAATGAATTTCGCGCCACCAACAAACCAACCCCTTCTCCATCCCCAACTCTGGACCTGTGTCACATCACGGAAACCCTGGGCGCCCTGACTCAACCCTTTACTCTTTTCTCCCCCCGAAATTGGAAACTTGGAGAAATCACGTCGGGGAGAGGTAAGGTAGAGGCGCCGGTTGGGAAGGGGGGCGAGGGAGGGAAGAGGAGATTTAACGTTGAATAACGGCTCAGGGTGGCATTGGGCGGCCAGCTTATGGGGAGAGGGCAAGGGGCAGGGAAGAGCGGGGTCAGGAAGAGAAACGGTCGGACGGGAGAGGAAGAAAAGAATGAAGCGGGATATAGCGCAGCGGACGCAGAGGAAGGTGTTGGAAGCGGGTGTCTCTCTATCTCTCTCTTAGTGGGGTTGAGATGAGGGGGTTGCGCGCTCTAGGGGGAGTGTGAGAAGGGGTGGGTGTGAGGTCGGGAATTGCTAGCGCGCGAGAGAGTTGTTGCGCGCGAGTATGTGTGTGTGTGTGTGTTATAGAGAGAGAGGGAACGTGTAAGTTCGCATTTCTTCCGCCACCGGCCGTTTTAGGGGCGCTCTGAGCTGTGTGAGCTCGGGGAGTGAATAGGGGAGAGGAAGGGGTTTGTGCCTCTTCTCCCGAGGAGGGTGGCTGGGGCGGTGTTGTACGTGGGTGTGTGTGTGCGCAAGGGAGTTTGTGTGTGTGAGAGAAAGAGAAGGAGATGGAGTGGGAAGGAGGTCCGGTCATAAATCGCGCTGCTTTTCGGATCCATGGGTCGGCGGTGGGATGAGGGGAAAGGGGTAAGGTTTTGGTGAAAGAAGTGAGGACGTGTTTAGAAAGGGTGCGGACGGGGGTGCGGAGGGACGAAAGAGGCCCCAGCAAGGCTGGGATTGGGTCTCCGGAGCGTGAGGAGGGCAGTGGAGTGACGATGCCGTGAATGGGAAGGGGAGGAGTGTCCACGCTTCAGAGCGACTCCCTCTCATGACTTAAACAGTGCACATTCGGGGATTGATCCAGAAGAGGAACCGTCACGTTCCTGCCTAGAATCCGGTCAAAGATCCGGTCATGTTCCCATTTACGGTCCGGTGATTGTTCGCTCGTAACACCTGGATGTTCACGTTTCCATGCTGGCTTACCTCATCATCACAGCCACCTGAAAGCCGCTACCTCTATGATGCGTGACAAGGGGTTTCGGGGCACCAGTCAATAATTTTGGGAAAATATTAAGTGCTCTTAACTGGATTGGCAGGTTTCAATCACGTTTTACCTATAAAATTAGTTGGATTCTTAGAATTTGATTAGTCATGACGATGACTAATGCATGTGAAGGTCTATTATTAAGTTTTATTAATAAAGACGTATTTATCATTATATACGCTTTCTTGGTTGAATATATTATAAGGAATTTCTATGCTGTTTGTCAGTCAACCAAGGTTTGCAAATTCTGCTGAGTATAATGGAAAGTCAGTGAGATAGGTACGGAATGTGAATTAATGTACTGAAAGTTATGAGGTTCAACATAAAGAGAAATTCTAAGTTAAATGCTAAAAAAGGAGGACAAAAACTAGAGCAGGTGGAACAGTTTACGTATCTCGGAAGTGTTTTTGACCAAAATAGTTGAAGTAGTAGGGACATAAAAAAAATAATTGAATCAGGTAAAGAGGCTTTCACAAAGAGGAGGGCATTGATGACAGAGACGTTTAGTAAAATTCTTTAATTAACTCCTTCTGCAGCAGTCCAGAAACACTTTCAGAATACTAGTATTCTATATATGGTTCAGCTAATAGGAGAGTGTTTTTATTCGTATTTATCTGATGGATTTACCTACAACCCGTCTAATTCAATCGTTTCTTATAGGGAATTCCACCTTTCTTACAATGATTCCTTGAATGCCATTTCCTTCTCTTCTCAGTAACACTTATGCATTTATTGCTTTGCAATTATTTTCTACTTGCATTCATACAGTCGTCATTTCAGCCTACAATCATATTACTTCCGGTTGTTATTGCTCCGACGTTTCGTTTAGTGCTATATAAATGCACCCTCCTCATTTGAAAGGTATCAGGTGTAGATTCCCACTTATTAATATGAGTCAACTTAAAACGAAACGATAGCACTATTTCTGGGTTTGAGTTTGAAACGCAGGATTTTGATTTTTTCTCCACTCTATTCAAAATTATTCAACCTAAATTACCAATTAAATAAGCCATAATATGAGACAAATTCCGTTAGACTCTCGTTCTCATATTATATATTAATTAGTATAATTGCGTTCCTCTGAATTGTTAATATCGTAATACCCGTGCGTGTATATTCTTCAAATCGTTCCCCTCGAAGATTTGAAAATTTAAAACTCTACATATTAGGCAACTTTTTTTTTACCTTTTTTTCATGTCGCTATCTGCTATCAAGTGATTCACTTATCTATTCAATATTCATATGGCTATTTCACTTTCACCCATAAAATCAACAAGATCAAGTCATAGAAGTACACTTCTTTTGTTCTTGTACCAACCAAATCCAATTATGTAGCCAAAACATAATCTATCATAATCCACTCATTTCTAAGTAAGTATATCTTTCTACTACCACATGTACTACTGAAGTGTCAAGCATACGCCAGAATTATCTTATACACTTGAGGTAAAATAGATCCTTGTCTGCAAGATGCCTACATGCACCCCCTGCCACATACCCTAGTTATAGCTTGCAGCGTACAACAAAATATAAAATAATTAATAAAATAAAAAACCTCAATGGCAAATAAGATAATTCTTGAAATTCAAATGGGAAAAATTAGTTTGTGTAGTGTTTATTCGAAATTCCATTGACCGATTTAATAAATCATTATTTTCCCTATAAATAAGCAGGATTCCAAGCATTTCATAGCTCGTTGATTGCTGACAAAAAAGTATAACTAATGAATCCTATCTACATTTTAAAAAGTTGATATTATACTTTATATGAGTATTATTGAAGTTAAGGCGAACTAAACGCTAAAGTCGTTACCATCAATTCTATACTTTACTGCAAAATTATACCGTCTTACATTAAAATGTATTTCTGAAACCTTTTGATACAGCTAGCATAAGTCTTAGAGGAAAACTTTACATTCATATTCTCTTATAATTATAATAGAGTGAGTAATAAACCTGGCACAGTATATATCTGTAATCAAGACAAACGATTCTGGATGTTCGACTATTTTTTCCATGTCATTGCTACCATTAACTTTGAGCACAATTATAAATTACCTTTGGCTTTACGAAAATGCACAATGTGCCTTTACCTTCTTTCCAGAGGCGGCGGAGTGGAAAACTTAAGTTTATTACGAACGATGGCAAGCAGCACAGCTTGTGCCGTCTTATTTATGCGACCTTATTTATGACAAGCACCACGTGAAACAAGTGAAACTCCATTGTACTGTCGTTACGTCGCAGAGCGTAAATCTCTAAAAGTTGAAAGTTTCCTGAAATGCCTGCGGCCAACAAATCCAAACTGGAGAAATCCGTTTACGTATTCGGAACTTTGGAGGCCATTACACTTATACAGGTAGAATGGTGTATTAAGACGTGGAAAATGCGTTTCAATGAGATTATTAGGTGGAAATGTGAAAAACTACAGCCTATACGCGACTGAAACATTTTTGTTCTCCGAAAATAGTGAAAATGCAACAAATAAGAACAGATCAAACTGCATAAATCGATTTTAACCATAGAGAACTTTTAACGCATGGAAGTATTTATTGATAGTCAAATTGAAACGACGCTCTCATGGATAGAGTTCAAAGTAGTTTTTAAACTATTCATACACTATTTTTACATGATCATTCAAGGGGAAAATTATTACTTGGGGAGTGATGTACCTGAGAGTTATACTTTATTTTTTGTTGTACAAAACAACATGGTGACGAAACATTAATAACAGTTTTAGTTTGCATGGTAACATTTATAACACCGACAAAAGCAACTATTTTAAATCTGAATTGATTTTATGTTTTACCGATCATTAGGAAATTTTGCAGATATAACATTTTCTGCCCCTCCAATTATTCATTATTCCCATCTCCACCCGTTCGTTACGAGCGATTCCTTGAATTATTTCCGTAAAATTGATTCATAATGGTGCTGAAGCTTATAGGTAGTAGGTAGTAAAAGAAACAAAGAAAATTTTAACAACTGATCCCCTAACAGAAATATAATAAGTTTATTTGCCATCATTTTGTTACGTTTAGATTGAAATCGAACACCGATCGTACCTACGAAACTCATCTCATGTTTAATGGCCAGAGTCTATGTTTCGTCAGTGGAGGCTGATAATCTAAGAACAATGCATATTAGTGAGAGGATATTAGATGATGAAGGCCATTGTTGGAACAGTAAGAGATCTACTCCCATTTAAACCTCTTGATTAATGCTTCTAGATTAGACTGGAATCAATATTATAGTTCAGAATGTTCTTGTACTGTAAGAAAGTAGAATGAGGATGGTAGAACGGAGCAGGGAGGTTGTTCGCATGCAAAGTAAAGGAATGGTTGTATTGAGCTGGAAAGAGTTAGAATATTTACTTATTTTTTTATTACTTAGCTTACTGTCGAGCTTAGTGTTGCTTAGTGTTGAGCTTAGGTAGGTAGGGGTAGAGGAGTGATTGCGTCCTTGAATCCACCGAAAACCTCTTTTGATCAATTGCCTACCCTTATTAATCCATCCCTAATTAAAACCGCTGGTGGTACTTGTGAAGATGCTAACTAGATATTCCGTTTACCATTAATATTTTAATGCTACGTGTCGTAGAGCATATTGACGAATGGATTTTACCCCAATAATTACAGGCACGGGATTCAAATTAGGGTTATTCGTCTTTATAGTTTCACCTAAATTGCAAGAGGTGTAATTTTATGCTCAATAAATTGGATGGGGAACTTCAGGTTAGATGAGGAACGGAATAAGATACCCCAGACTGAAGGGACAAATTTTACGCAACATTAGGCTTGAACTAGCGAGGGGCGCAATTTACCCTTAACCAAACTTCTAGTTGATTAGAATAGTTTTATTAAGATTTTCAGCGTCTAGTGTCAGATTGGGGATATTTCTATTTGCCTCTTACCTTTTCCCTATTGTCATGCTCTGACCAATGTCGACACTCCGTTTTAATACATGTAGGTGATTGTTTATTTCATATACCGTTATGTTCTTTGATCGCAACATGTAGTCGATTTTTCACCATAAACACCCTATTTGCATGAGGTTCGTTGTCACTAATGTTCGTTTAAAAACCTGTTGTAGTTTCATGTCCTGATGGTTTAGCTTGACACGTTACTATTTACAATTATTGGTACAAAATCCTGTTAAGTTTTTATGTTTAATGTTTTTAAGTTTTTATGTTTAATGTTTTTAAGTTTACAATTTATGTATTTCAATATTTTTTCCTTGACTTAAACCGCCAAATCTGACTCCCTATTCTCCTTTCCATACCTTATAGTATCGGTGTTTTCCTAAAATTTTTTTTGCAAGAAGATACCTTACTCAATTGAGTTCATTGCGATGTAAACTGTCTGTAACTGTTAAAACTGTAAACTGTTAAAATTCACACACAATAATATCAACCTCTTAAAATTGCGGCGGAGTAATTACTCAGAACTTGAGTAGGGCAATTAGCCGACCTTACTAACCAATGCTTTTACGATACAGCTGAGAATTAGCTATATGAGGAGGAGGCAAAGGTATTGCACCCCATTTAGGATAGGTCATTAGAGTCGGACGGAAATTCAGGGAGCAAAGGAAGAACGTAGTGCACCCAAAATTTGTCACCGGAAAACTCTAAATGGATAAACTTTACTGGATCGATAGATTTAGATCGCGACTCTCCCAGTGTCCCTCAAATAGGAATAAACCAAAATTTATCCTGGTTTCCAGCTTCATGTCATAGTGTCACAGAGCTCCTCCCTCATTTTCTTCAACCAATTTCGTTCCATTGATAAGAATGCAATTATTATTTTTGTTGACATATTGTTAGATCACCATGGTAAAAAGCATTTTGGACATGATAAAAGGCATGAAGGTACGTAAAGGAAGTTTTTACGAATATAACATTGTTATTGGAAAGAACTGTGAATATAGTAAAGGCTTAAGAAAAAGATAAATGGACATTTTAGTCGTGGATAATGGTAGATTGGAAGCCTCTAAATTTAACTTTGGCAAAATATGGAAGAAATGAAATGAGATAGAACGGAAACAAATGAAGACACAGAGGAAGAAGGCAGGGGAAGAGAAGCGGTTGCAAGCAAATGCAGTAAGTGTTTATTATATATATACAGGTATATATATAAAGAAATATATATATATATATATATATATATAAATGCGCTCCGGTGAATTATTATTAGGTAATCTACCGGGTTAAGGTAGGTTTTTGGATTGACACAACTATCAAATAAATATTTTGTAACTCCAAACAAAACCCAATATAACAACCTACTCTACATCAGGTCCCTCTAATCTCTGTTATAGATGATTGCTTCGAAGTAACACAAAATTGAAGTATTAAATAAAAAACTTTGACAGCAATACAATATATGAGAACACATAAAAGGAACCCTCACACGTTATTTCTTGATAATTTCGACGAATTGAGGTTCGTCTTCCTCAAAAGATTAGTTAGGACTCCTAAGTTAGTCCTAACTAATCTTCTAAGGAAAACGGAGCTCAATCCCGTCGAAATTATCAAGAAATAACGTATGAGTGTTCCTTTATGTGTTCTCATATTGTTTTTCATATATTTTCCATCTTCCTTAATTATCCCATACCTACCCACATTGATTCACACGACCGATGTTCTGGTGACT